>JALLPE010000552.1:0-11595 GCA_036940025.1 Conticribra weissflogii | reverse complement strand
AGTCGAGGCTTTTGATAGATGTATCAATTCATCTGGAGTTCTTCGCTATCAAACCAGCAGGGGGTGGGTGTCTGAACAAACGCGCGGCCATGGGCGTGATCAAATCGCTGAAATTTTAGATGTGAGATCACTAACTGGAGGCATTCCATCAATTACAGTCAGCGCAGCTAACAAAAGTTTGAAGAGAATTGAGTATGGCATTCCCGACCTAAGAAGTACTTGTGCTTCGATTATGTCGCGGTTGCATGGAAGTCAGGTCAATTTGTTCTCGAGCCTTGAACGTTTCATGGTATCAGGAATTCGTGCGTCGTCCCTCAGAGAGAGATCCCAAATCCAGTCAAGCGTTATTAACTCTCATGTTCAATCTTTGACTCGCACACTATCAAGCAATTTGAAAAAGGACTTTGAATTCATCCCTACAAAGTATGGATCTTCGGAAGACGTTGGAGTTGGCACAACTATGAAATACTCCAGTGATGCAGCGATGTGTATGTATTACGGCAATATTTTTAATCTTTTCCACGCCTGTCTGTACGAAGAGAAAAGGGAAAGACGGTTCTTCAATACCCCTCTTCTTCTTAATCTCTTAGCCCTTGGGGGATGGAAGGCTGGGATTTATCACAATGGAGTGGAACATGGTGATGAGAACATAAATCTCCAAACTACAGAATGTAGTTTCATTTCAGCAATACGTTTCGTCCTCCAACATGTTCTTCAAGATGTGAAAATTTTTGCGACAAAAATTCAGCGCGAAAATGTCCAAGTGGCTGAGCAAGATGACGGGTCACACCATTCATTGCACCAGAGAGTAAGCCGTGTTGTGGCATCATCATTCCCCCCGACTTTGTCACTTCTTCGGAGACTCATGTCAAGATCGCTACTAATAGATTCTCAAATGAGCACTATACTGACGAAGATGAAGCCTTCTGATCTTGAATTATTGTTTTCCAATGTTGCCAGACCCGACACAACAAACAAGACTCCATCTTTCAATGCCTATTGCTTCACGCGAGAACTACATCTCAAACTAGCTGAATTATCTTTCAATATTTGGTCAGATGATCGTTTTGCTTGCGCTCCAGCCCACATCGTGCACCCGTGGATGAACTTCATCGACGAAATTATTTCAAGTTTAGAGGAGGCGGGAAAACCCAAACCAACCTCAAAAACTCACGAAACCTCAACTTCAAGTAGGGCGCGAAGTCCCTTGAGCGAACTTTCGAACTACAATCAACGGCTTGCCAGGAATCTTTCGTCAATGGGCGTACTTCTTGGGCGCTCCGGTGCTCGTCCTATGGAAAGAAGCACAGAACCGTTTGAGCCAAGCGAAGCATCTATAGCTCGGCTTTCTGAAATGGGGTTCAGTCGAGATCATGCGATCGAATCACTTGAGTCCACTGGCACTAACAGGGTTGAGATTGCCATGGAATATGCACTTACTCATCCGCCCTCTAGCCCAGCAACACGGGAACGAAGAAGGGCTGTTCGAGAGGAAAGAAGGTTGCAGCGGGAAAGACTCATCTCGTCTTTGGTAGAAACGTCGTCGAATGTTGAGAGGAATGCTTTTCGAAGAGAGTCTTCTTTGGGTAATGATAATTCATCGCCAGAACCTTCAGCCAATACCCATGAACGTACCGAAACCAACACCGGCACTCGAGCGCGTAATAGCATTGATAACGAAGATGCCCTGTCTAATGCTGCGGCGGACGAGGAGATAAAATTACAAGACGAAATCAAAACAGAAAAAGAAATGGCTGCAAATGCAAAGCAGTACTTGGACTCCATTAAGGAATCGTTTACAAGAATCTCCCTGAACATAATTGAGGGAAACAGTAAGACGGAATATTCACAGGGAGTCTCGACGACGAAAACATCGACTGATCATTTGCTTAATGACAGCGACTCTGGAGATGGTGACTCTGAGGGCGTCACAGTAGTCATGTGCAATTTTTTGCTCAATCTGTGCACACGATACCCTTCTGAGATCACGAAAATATCGAGTGAAGTACTTCGTCAGTTGAAATCAAATCTTCACGTTGAGTCGCCGTCTCATTGTCGAGTGAAAGTCGGCTGCGAAGCTAGCTTTGCTGCTGTTGCTCATGCTTCGGTCATATTTTTCAGGGCTCTCCCTAAGTCAAGACCGCTGATTCTTCGCTACGGTTTAGTAGGTTGTTTGACGCATTGCGTAAGAAATGTTACCCTAATATCAGCTCTGCGAAGTGGGAAGGATTCACACACTCATCAAATGACTTGGCCAAGGTGGCTTGCCCCAGTGTTGCTTCTCCTTGAGGTAATGGCACAGCCAACAGCTGTGTCACTAGATGAAACGGAAGATGAAGATGAAACTGGAAATTCTAAGTCAGCTAGCAAAAAAGGTGAATTCGGAAGAGTCTTGGCCGAGCATAAAAAGCAATCCTCTATATTAGGGAAGGCAGCAAGGCAGGTGTTTTCAGCGATCCACAAGGATTCAACTGTGCCGATTAAGAAGAAGGGAAAAGATTCCGAGGTCAAAAAGAAAGTAGGCGATGCAGAGCAGTGCAAAAATAGAGAGTCGTCTCAGAGCACAAACAAAGCTGGAGCAAATTCTTCAGTCATGGTCTCTTCTATCCCCCCTTACCAGCCCCTCATTCTCCCCGAAACTGCGGAGGCTTGTATGCTTTTGTGCCTTCAACTCTTAGGTTTACGCTCAAAAAAATGTCCCGACAAAGCCCTCTTAGCAAGAATTTGCCCCCCTCACACCGTTGTTCATGCTGTTTTGCTCCTATTGGTCAGGGTTCTTCATTCTCAAAAGCTTGTGTTGATGTGCTTAGAAATGGGTGGTACTGATCTCATTCTATCGCTTCCAAGCTGCTGTCGTTTCAGAGGCAATAGCGGTCTAGTAACAATGATTCTGCGCCGTCTTCTTGAGGACGAGCCTACACTTCAAACCATGATGGAAACTGAAATTCGGTCGCTAGTGTCGAAGTTGTGGAAGAAACAGCATCGTGGCTCCACATGCGAATCTGAACGACCTAAAGCGAGCTTGAAGCAATTCATGCAAGCAGCAGCCCCTATCATATGCAGGGACCCACTCATCTTTATGAAAGCTTTCACTTCTTCGGTCAAGTTTGAAACATACTCTGCCGAATCAAATAGCAACGATTCTCTCATAGTGCTACTCTCAACAGAGGAAAGAGCGAAGAACACCAAATTGATCAATTCACAGTCCATCACTGGCGCTACAAGTTTTACACATACCCCCAATGGGAAAAGAAGCGAAGACGATCAGTCGAGGCGTAGTAAATCAAATCAATATGACAAATCCCCGTCAAAATCTCTGCGAAGCAAATCTCCACATCGCATGGTATCAATCAGGCGTGGCACCACTCCGAAATCCACACCCCAGAGGAAGAAAGAAAGGTCAGAGGGACAATTCGTTACTTCCAACAAGACCGCTAAGAAACAATTTCATTTGGAAGGGACACCTGCCAACCACGTAGTGTCATTGCTTTTAAGGAAGATTTTCAGTGCCTTTCCCCATTTTAATGGGCTATATTCCGATGATGGCGGAGAACCATTTCTAACGACACCTGACCAGCTGGATATCTTGTCTGATTTAGTGTTAGCCATACCGGCTTGTGCCGCTGCTATACATCGTTTCAAGCCGCCTATCCGTATATCGAATGCTATATCCAGTTGTCCAGAACCTCCTCAAACCGCTGTTAGTTTCCTCCTGCATTATCTTATTCCTCAGCCTCGAACTCTCATTCAACATAAACCAAGCATCAAAAGCAAAGACTTTGCCGATAGCGATTCAAAGAAGTGTTTTATGAAATCTAGAATATCTCAATCTGCAGCGCGACTAATTGTTTGTCTTGTAGCAAGATCAGGCGAAGGAAGGCGGCGTGTCATATCCGATCTAATTTTCGCGCTTAGCTGTGGTCATTGTGTAGAAGACGATTCAGGATCTCGCGGAGGAATGGAGCTAGTTGAACGAAACGGTCCAAACGAAGAAAATGAAATGTGGGCTCTTCAAACATGGGGGGAGCTATGCATTGGACTTGCCGCACCCCGAAGCAACGGTGCCAATCACGACTCTAACTCACTGCTCAGTTTCGAAGTTGTAAGGATCATGCTGGATTGTGGCGTTGCTCATGCATTGATGTTTGCTTTGCAGCGAATGAAGCTGTACCATCCTATGGCTTCAAATGTGTCCAGTGCACTAGTATGTCCTCTTGAAATTTTTACACGCGGAAGTGTATTTAAAATTATCGAGTCCATGGGGGAGAAAGAATGCCCCAAGACACAATTAGAACCCTCATCAATCGGTCGAGAATCAAGGCGAACAACGTTTGGTCCTTCTCATCGCAGCGAGTCTGCTTTTGCTGATGATGCAATGCTTGAGGATGGATTTGATATCGAAACTGCCGAGCGTCACGCAAGGCGTGCGGCAAGACAAAACTACGACGACATTGTTGTCGACGGAGATATCCACCATGATGAAAGTGACAATGGGGATGACGACAACGATGTCATGGTTGACAATATTGATATTGATGAAAGTGACAGCGATGAAGACGACGAAAGCGCTGATGAAGACGTTGAGATTGAAGTACAGCTTAGAAATGTTGACTACTCAGACCCTGATGATATCGATAGCGAAGATGATGAAGAAATTTCAAGCAATTCATCCGATGACGAAGCTAGCGACGACGAAGATAGCATTAATGATAGCGACGACGAAATGAACGAAGATTCTGACAATGATGAAAGTGCTAGAGACGATGAACTTTTCTTGGAAGGAAGTCAGGGAGAAATGCTGGAAGAAGAAGAGGGTTGGTCACGCGAAAATGATGATTTCTTTGAAGGGGGTGCCGCTAATGATGTAAACAATGAAGTGGATGGGATTTTAGGTGATAGCGATGTAGACGATGGGATGGAAGGCTGGACGAGGATAGACGGGGAGGGAGGATCAGGGAATATGGTGTTAAACGTAATGCGCCACTCCGGGCATGGCAATCATTCCATCCGTCACCGAGGATTCATGGTTGATTCAGCAGAAGCAGTTCTTGGGAACATTTTACGCTCTGGAGATTTCCAAATGGATTCTCTATCCGAGATTGAACATACACTTGGTGTTCAAGGTATACGTTTTATGCATGCCCAAAGGGAAGGTAGGAGCGGAATGGGTATTCATATGGGAGAAACCAACATGAGTAGAAGTTTGACCGGAAACATGAACAACAACAACTCCACTGGATCACCAAGTGTTGTGACAGGACCTACAGTGCACCAGAACATACCACCGGACTTCTATAGCCTTTCGGGTATTCCTTCCAATAGAAGCCTCATGGAGTCAAATCCTATGGAGTTCATATTTGGAGGTCCAGCAGCATGCGCCGGCAGCGAATGCTATGATCTAACGTTCAGTGGAAGACCAGAAATCAGATCTCGTTTTTCACTACCTTCCACATATGATACACAGCTTTTCCCCGGCGGAATTGCAGCGTCGATACACCGTGGACACATAGAGCAATTCTCAATTCACCCACTTTTGTGTAGCTTAGAACTTCCGCCGTTGAACTCGATGGTATCAACAATACCTCCTATTGGACACAGGGCTCTACTAAGCGAGTTTACAACAGGAACTGTCGGTGCAACTGGAACATTCATCGCAAGTCCAAACGGAAATATCATTCGCGTACACAGCCGCCAGATTAATCCGAGTGGAGCTGATCAATTTACTGGAAGGGTTGCAGGCAATATTTTTGATGGATCCTCCATTGATAGAGCGTCAGAAGAATTTAGCCTTTCTTTCGGTCATGCGTTAAATGCACTGTTCTCTCATGAATACTCAACAGCAGCACCCTCGCGGAACGAAACTATTGCTTCAAATAATGAATTGGATACAGAAGATAACGTAGAGAGCGACTCCTCAAGAGAAAATGCACCACACTTAAATCAAAATGACGTGAACGACGTGGTCGATGCACCAGAGGAAGCGGAGGTATTGAATGAAAGCGATGGCAATCTAAGGAATCCTTCACATGGCCCAGCTTCTGCTCATCGGCCCTATTCGGAGACATCGAATTTTGCTGACGTCGCAGAGAATGAAGCAAATGTTGCTTCGTCCTTGGCGACCGGACTTACAATATCTCAGCCTGACGCAAGCGATTCTCACGACTCAGGTCATGCTGAGCCGAACCCGGAAATAGAGCCCGAAGTAAATGTCACTTGCGACGAAGACGTACAAGAGGAGCATTCCAATGATCCCGTGACAATATCAGAGTCTCATCCACCACAAGACACGTCACTAGTGACAGGAACAACACTTGACGATGCGACAAATAGTGCTCCAAATGATGGAGCTTCTCGTACAACTGATGAAAACTTTTTTAATTGTCCACCTAATGTCGACCCCGAAGTATTCAGAAGCCTTCCAATTGAAATGCAACAAGAAATTATTGAGCAACATGAAACAACAAACGCTGTTGCGGCACAATTAGGAGAAACATCGGGGCTCGATCCGGAAGCGCTAGCGGCATTACCAGAAGATATGAGACGCGAGATTATCGAGCAAGAACAGCAACAGCATCGCAATAGGGAGCAACCCGCTGCAGACCCTGCAAATGCTGAAGATATGGACAATGCAAGCTTTTTGGCATCTCTTGCACCAGATTTGAGAGCTGAAATTCTATTAACAGCTGAAGATTCTTTTTTGAATTCGTTACCACCAGACATAATTGCAGAAGCTCAGATAATTCGGGATCGTGCAACCACACAGCAAAGGAGAAGGGTAGAGGAAGCTTCAAATGCATCGAATGTTTTAGGCGCAACGACTGGCGTTAGGGCTGTTCAACACTCACACAATGCTTCTCAAGATGGTCACGCTACTACTGCTTCTCGAGGAAGGAGAACACGTAACGGAAAAATGCGTGTAGATGTCGATAGACCAAACATCGTTTACACCCCTGCAAACGTGGAAAAGACCTTGGGTCCTTTGTTGACATCCAAATCTACAAAATCTCTCCTTCGCCTGCTTTATCTTCTTTCTCCGATCCAACCGCAGCGCGTTTTGCAAAAGCTGTTCTTAAATATCTGCCATCATGCTGGTTCGCGAAAAATATTGCTAAATGCTTTTGTTGCTTTATTAAATGATGATGCACTCGGGGTGACGGAAATATTGCACAATGTTGATAATCAATGTGGAAGCAATTTAAGTGTTGGGAACCATATCCAGTCAAATGATGTCTTCCCGCCGTGTACCTTGATCGGGACAGCTCCCGATTTGCCTGAGACCGGCACAAGTAATCAATTTGGAATGTCCCGCAGAAGACCAGCTAGGAATTCAGCAGCGGCAGTCGCCGCGAGTCTTCCGGCCAGTGCTCGTGGTTCATCTCACGAGGATTCAATTCCTCCAGTAGTCGCGAGGCGAATAATATCGTTTCTTTCATACCTAACAAAAGCCTCTCCAAGAATATGTGTCAATATGTTGTCCCCTGATGGCATGGATCGCCTCGAAGGAGTGTCGACCTACGATCGCAAAAATTGGTCTTGCCTTGAAAAGTTGATGGATTTGCTGCGTTTTCATCTTTATACTAAGAGCGCAACGAATCTGGAACAACTTCTGAACTTGCTAGAGAGTACAGTCGCACCTCTTTCACTACTCCCTAAAGATATTGAGTCGGATGTTGATGTTTCGAACGAGAGATCGTCTCCTGGAAAAGAGTGGATCAAGGTCCCAAAAGTGGTTCTTTCAAAAGAAAGACTTCATCTGCTATGCTCAGTTTTGCGACTCGAGAGCTGCGAAGATGCATCATTTATGAAAGTAAACACAATAACAAGACGCCTCAGCAGAATAGATTACAATCGTGAATGCATTCTTGACGAACTCGCTCAAGTTGCACAAGGGCTTGGTGCGGATTCCACCGTAGACCTGAAGTCTGTGAGCATCCGTCTCAGGGCAGCAGCCTCACTCCATCAGCAGAATTCACGAGGTGTCAAAATTGAAGGCGACGGTACATTACTGTCATCCACATCTGACCCCAGCTTGCGGAAAGAGTTTTCCTCTAATACTCCTTCAAGCGCTGTGTCTCTTTCCACAAGCAGCAGCGAGCTCAAACTCCTTCGAGTGCTCCAGACATTACACTCCCTTTGTAACGAATACTCACAAGATGAAGCCACCAAGGGGGACGATGGCAATTCCCCAGAATTCATCGCATTATTGCAAACTCTAGACTTTGAAGCACTTTGGGACCAGTAGCTGAGTGCCTTCGGACAGTATCGATTTTGGAGGGTGTTGCTCAAGATGACGACATTGATGAAAATGAAGCGGAAAGTGACGGGAATGAGAGCGATGCGGAAAAGGACGGTCTAGAGGGGAAAAATAGCAAAAAGCTTCAGAATAGTGTGGCTGGTTTAATTACAAGATTTTTGCCGGCTATCGAATCATTCTTTATAGTGAATGCTGTATCAATTTCAGAAGATAGAACCCGGGAATCACATCATGACAACCACTCTCAAGACAATAATCGTCTTGTACAATTTGTTGCAAGCAACAAAATCTTGCTTAATGCTTTGTTGAGAAGTAATCCTCCCCTCCTAGAAAAAGGACTGAAAGCTATGGTGCAAACGCCAAAATGTAGACCGTTCCTTGACTTCGATATCAAGAGACAATGGTTCAAGACACAGGTCAGGCGTTTGAGACAACAGGCCAGCCGTCGTCATGGTAGTCTTCGTCTAAGCTTACGCCGTAAGCATGTTTTTGAAGATGCTTTTCATGCATTCATACATCGCAATGCTGAAGAGCTTCGTGGAAGACTTCATATCACCTTCCAGAATGAGGAGGGTGTAGATGCGGGTGGCCTTTCAAGAGAATTCTTTGCAATTCTGGCAAAAGAAATGTTTAATCCCAACTATGCGCTGTTTATGTCAACTGAGGATGGATGCACATTTCAGCCAAATCCTAACAGTAGCATAAATCCGGATGATTTGCGTTATTTCCGCTTCGTTGGTAGGATAGTTGGGAAAGCTGTAGTTGACGGGTTCTTGCTTGATGCGCATTTTACCAGAAGCTTGTACAAGCATATGCTTGGCATTAAGGTATGATTTCAATGAGACTTTCTCCCCCGTTGAATCCGTTTCAACCATTCGTCTTACATGACAATTCGTGCATAGCCCACACACCAAGACATGCAAGCTATCGATCCTGATTATTACAAAAATCTTCAGATGATACTCCAACACAATCTGGAGGATATTGGTCTTGAACTAACTTTTTCTACTGAAGATCATTCTTTTGGGCGTAGTCATACTCTTGATTTGATTCCCAATGGACGTAACATACCTGTTACAGAGGAGACAAAGGCTCGTTACGTCGATCTTGTGTGCGAGCACCGTATGACAACGGCGATCGAAAAGCAAATTAAGGCGTATCTTGAAGGTTTTCATGAGATGGTGGACCCTGATTTGATTTCCATTTTCACTGCCAAAGAACTAGAACTCCTCATTTCAGGTATGCCTGATATTGATATCGAAGACCTCAAGAAAAATACAGAATATAATGGTTACCGGCCCGCAGACAAAGAAATTGGATGGTTTTGGAACATAATGTTTTCTCTCAGCCGCAGCGAGAAAGCGGCGTTCCTTCAGTTCGTGACAGGTAGCTCAAAGGTCCCACTTTCTGGTTTTAGTGAATTACAAGGCATGAGAGGAGTGCAAAAATTTAGTATCAACAAAGCATCTGGGTCTGCTGGAGCGCTCATGTCCGCACACACTTGTTTCAATGCTCTAGATCTTCCTGTTTACGAATCCGAAGACGAAATGAAAGAAAAGTTGCTTTATGCCATCAGCGAAGGTGGAGGGGGGTTTCTGTTTGCGTAGAATATTTTTCAGTACTTTTTCCGAAGAGCTCCACCGTCAAAGCTCTAGGTTAACTAATTAATACCGTATGGTTTTACGTTACTCGCGAGCAACCTTCGTCATTTGATTGTTTTTGTCTTCTTTCTTTGACCACCCGTTTCCACTTGTGTGCCAATCTAATTAACACACTCAATTGATTGTTATACATTTCACCAAGAGTCATGGCCTTATCGTCTTTCGTCAATTTGTCGAGATTCTGCTGAAGAGGATGGCTATCGCTCAGCTCTCCAAATTCATCACCTTGTTTCTTAGAATTGAATGAGTCCAAAAGCAGGTGTGAGAAGAAAACACAGAGGCTAAATTTGTGTCGCAATCATTGCAGTAAGATGTACTGATACGCGCACCTCTATTGCAAGCCTCTTCGCAAGACGTGCAGCAACATCCACAATATGAACTTGTTTTTTAACATTCACAGAGATCCCATTCAAGCAGGGATCGATCTTGTGTCCTTGATGGGTCACACCAAGGGGAGGCCCCAGTTTGTTCAAAAGATGTGTCATGTCCGACGCAGGGATATACCACGTTGCATCTGGGGATGATCACACACGACAAAGGGATCAATTCGCGGGGTGATGAAAACATACGAAATGATTGAAACATGACCTTACCAGGATCAAATTTAGCCCAGATCTTTACGAAATGATCCAAATCAGCAGGCTGCAATATATCTCCTTCTTGACAGCTTTGAAATGACTCCAGGACTACTCCAACAAACATGTTAAGTATAACATATGACACAATTAGGGTAAAGGTATAAAAATAGAAAAAAACTGATACTCCGGCGCTGCAACCATTGATCTCCGTACAATCAGGGTAGTCCCTATCTTGAACACACCAAGGTGATTTTTCGTCGTAACGAAGATCTGTTTCACAGTCTTCTCGTTCCTCAAACAAGCTCCACATGAAACCGTTCCAATTTTCTCCTGTAGAAAATCTGAATAGGGAAGTCATCGCGTTTGCAATGGTTCTGAAATTTGCTTGCTCGTTCATATCCCCCTGAATGGCAACAGTTCCATATAGTTGCATCCCACACACAGCGTAAACGAAGAAGAGCAGTACAACTAGGGCGCCTATGTTTGTCATGCCTGGTATAACATGGACGATCGCGTTAATGGGTGTTCGAAGTGGTTTGATAAATCTCACTAACCGGAAAAGTCTTCCGATGCGAATAAATCCAAGTATTGATGATATTGAAGATAGGAGTAGGTGATCAGTGATGAATTGATTCAAGACGAACCCAACAACTAGCCCACATACAATGGCGAAGTCGAACCTATTCCACCCACTACGGAAATACAACACTCCAAAACTCATAATTTTCAGGATGGCCTCTCCAATGAAGATCGATGAGAAAATCCCATTGATGATACCTACAACCTTAATTTTGCTGTCATTCTCTCCAAAGGTCGTTGATGCTATGGAAACTGAATTCGCTGCAATAATCGCAACAACGACTCTGTCAAACCAAAGATTGTTAACGATGTCAAAGCACACAGTGCGCAATTTACAAGATGTAGGCCGGCGTGCAAGCTTTTCTGGCCTGATCTTCATAACGAATGCTTGAGTCGATGCCCATTGCCTTTGCGCGTCGGTCATTAGGCCCTGTCCTTTTGTGTCTCGAATTTTTGCAAAATATTCGATAATGACACCCACAAAGAGCTCAACCATGAAGAAGGAACAGATCGGAAGAGCACA
>JALLPE010000551.1:0-20988 GCA_036940025.1 Conticribra weissflogii | reverse complement strand
GGTGGAGTAGATGATCGCCAATGAGGACGATGAATTTATTTAAATAGAGCAATCTACGTAATTCATTAATTACATTTTAAAATCCTTCCAACGATGTACAATAGTTTCAATTACCCCCCATAGAAGGGGGGATATGCACAAACAGATGAGCAAGAACATAAATAAGTTGATGGCCAACTGATACAACAAAAAACCAATTTTGTTAATCTTTAATACCAGCATTATGCCACACTTGATTGAACAATGCCAATTAATTTACCTTCAAATTCCACAAAAACAACCAATTGCTTGTTAAATCCTTTTTCTTGGGCAACTATGCCCAAGACAAAGGCAATTCAAGTGAGTCAAGGATGCAGCCTCTATCAAGGTGTCAAATCCAAACCTCACTGTGATCCTAACAATGTGCACCACTGGTGGATATGCTGAAAAATCTATTGCAAGGGATTGCAAATGACTGTCAATCTTATTGTGCCACCATTACCTCTGATTTGACAAGCACATCATTTTTTATTGAACCACAACCTCCAATGATGTCAACATAAGTTGCAACTATCCAATCAATCTGGAGAATAAAGAAAGCAAATCTCCAATCTGCCTCCAGATGCAAATGAAATCCAGAAAACTTCAGTTCACACACAGCAACACAGTAACAATAATTAGTGCAAAAAGAATTCAATGAATGAGAAAACTGTACTAAATCAGTATGAGAATGAACAAGCTGCCGAGTAGAAACAAGTAGCCTACCCTGAAAAAGGAAGTGAATGAAAAATCAACACCAATATTTCTGTCAGTCATTCATGCAATAGAATTCAAAGTGATTGGTGGGGCAATCTCCAATGAAGACAGGGCCAGATTGATGTGATACTAATGATGTTTTTAAGCTACTGATTACTGATTTTTAAATATTTTGGATTAAAAAAATCAATGGAGAAAGAAACTGTAAAACAACAAATCATCTCTCCCAATCAGCAAATAATCAATGAATGATATCAGGATGTGCACTAGTCTGTAACTGATCTAAAAGCAATAGTAATTAATTGTAAGCAATTGTAAGCAATTGTAAGCAATCCAATCTAGGAGTAAAGGATGAGGTGGGCAACCTTCAATTACTCAAACTTTTGGTTTGATCATTGGGAAGTAAACTTGTAACTCTTTGGTTCAAAACACAAATTGCTGGCAATGACAGATAATCAAACAGTATTAAATTAATTTTAGATGGACAGTAATTTCTCTTGATGGGAACAAAAGCCAATGAGGTGAAAACACTGTCCATCACTTTTTAAGTTAGTGAACTTCCAACTACTATCCTTCAGTGTCCAAATCATCACAATCAACAATAATAGCAATAGGCAGCAATGTACTTGGTGAGATAATCCTGTTATCAACAAATGTTAAAATGAATGAACATGAATGGATTTGGTTTGTGACTGCAAAGATTTGAAAGGAGCTAGAGAAAAATTGTCCTTGACAAGAATATTTTTTTCCATGCATCATGGAGCTCAATATTAATATGGAATGGATGAGTAGAAATTCAACAAATTTCAATGGTATTGTGCCTGTCTTTCTGGTTCAGTAAATAATGAAGGCAAGTAATTGTTCAAAGAAAATTGAAAGCAGACCTGGCAGCAACAGAAAAATAATATGCATACTTGTCTGGTTTGTTGGTATTATTTCAACCCAGGAGTCCTTAACATCACCACTTTATTATCTCTCAAGAGATTGACTGCAGTTTTCACATGTTCGATTCTAAAATCCAAGTAAATTTGAATTATTTGTGTGTTGCTAAACAGGCTAATAGAAAAAATTCTTCTTAATTACATTGTTGGCCCAATTGTATTTGTAGAAAAAAATTGTTAGTCTCAGGATTCAAAATCCAGTAACATTTAGAAGCATGATTTCCAGCATATCCTAGCAAATACAAAGATTCCCACATTTCAGCATCTTGTTCATGATAGCAACATAGTTGGCTACAACAAAGATTTCACCAAATGTTTGAATTTTTCCAAAACTATTGGTTCTTCATTTCCCTAATCGGTGAAATAGACTCACATGTCATAGGGCTTTGATGAGAGACTAGATTGGTTTGTAACACTGTAGCAGTCTGTGCTGCTTCTGCCAGGAGTTGATTTCAAAGTGATGATAAAAATATTCCAACATTCAACATTGTTTTAACTAGATTGTATAGTGTTGTAAACTTTTATTCTACTATTCCAGTCATTTTTGTAGTTTCATGTGCTGTGTATTCAGAAACAACACCTTGCATTTTAACAGCACATGCATTTGACTTTGAAGCTTTACGTTGAATCCAGCTCTTTTATCACTTCAATCATTTGCATCTTGTCACTCTTGAAACAACACAAATATTTGTTGGTACAATCGTCAACACCCAGTTGCCAATGCTGTTTACCTGCAGTGATATCATTATATAACTGTTTTCTCACATTTGCTGTTATAGGGGCAACTTTCTTGCTCACACTAGCTTGTCTTGCCTTCAATGAGCAGACTAGTCACATGGACTAATTTTACCTTCAATGAAACACCTCACAAGTGACAGCCTCAGATAGATGCCACTATGATTTGTGACTCTTGTAGATGTATCTAGTTTCCCATCCTATTTGAACAAAACTTTTCTTAGTGCAATGCAGGGATCTTCACTGCCTTCTTACAGTTTATATTTCTATGTATTTGACATATTTGTCCCATCAAATTAAGACCCACATTTTGATAAGCTCTCACAGTTTATTTTTCTCTTTATTTGACATATTTGTCCCATCAAACTAAGACCCACATATGGATGACTTCATTTCACGTGATGATATGTTAAATGAAAGGACAAGAATGTAATGGAAGTGATTTAAAAGTTGTTTTTTTGCTGCTAATGGACAATTAGATAGTGAAGAAGGAAGGAATTCCCCCCAATTTTGAATGACAATTTTTTACTATTTTTCATGCATGAAAAAAGCCAAAAAATACCCCACCAATTTCACAACAGCTTCACGGTTCAGCAAAATAATAATGAGCAGCAGCAACAGCACCACGAAAATCTCACGAAATCGAAAACGAAAACGATCTCTTGCGGGAGAAATCACCCCCAACAAATTCGCTTCCTGTCTCGAGCAAGGTTTGAATATCTTTTCTTACATTCCCCGGACTCGGTCTACTCCTTCTTCTAAGAATGATGATGGAAATGGAGCCAATCCTGCGTCTGCATCTCATTCTGCTTCTGCTTCAGTTTCTGCATCGAAATGTGTACCTGCATCTGGTCACGCAACAACTGCCAATTCCAACACAATAAATGGAGACATACCCTCGTTTCCAAGAGTAGAATGCACCAATGGAGCCATGGAGGCACTGCGCCTATGTCATTCTGCCTTTTTATCCTACGTTGCCGAATATCTCGCTTTGGAATCATCACCACCATCAACGAAAACAACTTCGTCAAAAAAATCATTATCCTCTAACGGTTCAACTACTACGACAAAATTGATTAATGAAAAAGATGTTTACAGGGTCATGAAAGAGAAAATGGGTTTAGGCGATTTGGTCGATCGAGCTATGAAATCGATTGAATATTGTGCTCAACGAGCTAAAGCTTTGGAAAAAGAAGGGTCGGGGGAAAACACGAAAAATGACAAAAGTCAAGGCCAAGAAAAAAAAGACTACAACGACGGCAACGATATCGTGTCGAAGAATACTGACGACAAAACGAAAGCTCAGCGAAAGATGCAACAGAGGAAAAAAGCCATGTTCAAAAAGGGTTTGCGTGATGAAACAACGTCGGAGGAAATGTTGGCGGAACAAGAGCGGTTGTTGGAGGAGAGTGCTCGTCGTATGAGGGGATGGATGATGATGAATAACAGTGGAGGAGGAAAAGGAGCGGTGGAGCTCAATGGTGGTCATGATGGCGATGATAATGGTGGTGGTGGTGGTGGTGGTGGTGGTGGTGGTGGTGGTGGTGGTGGTGGTNCTCAATGGTGGTCATGATGGCGATGATAATGGTGGTGGTGGTGGTGGTGGTGGTGGTGGTGGTGGCGAAGGCGTCAAAAATTGTGAGGAAAAATGAACACTCAAATTTACTTTGCTGTTATTTATTGATAAGGGTCAAATAAAAATGTAATTTCAGTTCACCGATCGTAGATGGCAACACAACTCTGGGTGAACTGAGGTAATGTTTAATACACTGCAAATAGACCCAAAAATTCTTTTGGAAATTTATTACCAAAACATTAGAACCATGAAATAATTACGATTACAAAACCACAACAATTTAAACACCAATGGAATCGTTGATTACAGTTTCAGCTTTGGGACTAACACACTTTGAATTATGTCACCAACGATGCAGCTGCTTAGGGTTCAGGCACTCAAAGCCATCCAGGCAAGCAATATAACTGTGAAAATAACCATTGCCTTTACATGAGAATATCAAGCAACAGCCACCAATGAAAAAATGAGTGGAGATATGGAAGTAAATGGAGCAATTTTTAACTTGCTACTTGAAACTTCCCAAGACTTATGTGAAATGCAAGCACTTGGAAGGAAATGTGTGCAGAAAACCAATACTTGCTGCAACTAGCACCAAATATGCTTCAAATATGTTATATCTGGAGAATTTGCAGGTATTGCCCCATAAAAGAAGAAAACCAGAGAAATGAAACCAATGTAGCTTAACTTGTCATCTATTTGGAACAAAAGGACATGAAATTGCAACATGCTGAGAAAATTCAGTTAATTTGTTAAAAATTGACAACACTACAAAAGGGGAAAATGATTCAGATGAATGTTTACACCAGCATCATGCAACATTTATGAATGTCTTTGATATATATTAATTCAGGGTCATTCTCTTCTAGAAGGAGTTGCCATCTGGGGAAATGGTTACTTGTGCTCTGTAATTTGTTGACCTGCATGTTCTTTTTATTCATACAGACTTTATAATCTGGCCCAAGAAAATGTATTGTTGAGATATCCTTTCTACAACACTTAGTAGTTCTAGCTCCTGAACTGTGTACTTTGTCTGTATATAAAAAGTTTTCTAAGAAATTGGTAATGGTAAAACTGCTCCTAACTATTGAATACCTGCATAAGTATATTATAATATGAAATTTTCATAGAAGTTAGGCAAGGCAAGCACAACATTGCAAACTCTGAAATGTTGCAACTTGTGTTCACTCATCCAGATATGTACCTTGTATCATGGGAATCAGTGGGTACTGTGTTACTTACTAATCATTGAGGGGCATGAGTATTTTGCTTCAAGATTCCCACATATCTCAATAGTGTGTCACCAAACCCAATGTCAATGTTGTGCATGAACATTTTTGGGAGGTCTATGATTAGCATTGTCTTGACCTTATGTAAGGTGCAAAACACTGTGATGGCTCAACTGGTACCATAAACATCTTTCCTTGTTGCAGTATTCACTGCAAATTTTGTAATCAATGCATTACAAATCAAAAGCATCACTACAATCCATACTGAATCACAAAAGTTTGACTCCTATCTTTTTCTTTGGTATAGTGTGAAATGAATAGACATCAGCAACAAAGTTGTCATCCAAAAACAACTTAGAATGAGAATCAAACAGCCAAAAATGAAATTTGTATTGCTCTGAGCATAACTGGCAGTACTTCCTGGCATCACAACATTGTGCATGATATCTTTCACATTTTGATAATTCTCCCAGATACCAGCCACATCATTCCCCCAATCGTTGCCTCTCACCCCCATCACACCCACCATCCCCAAAATTATCACAACCACCCTCATGAACATTATCCTCAACCCTGGCAGCTGAACAGACATCATCCCCACAACTACTATCAAATGCTGCACTGACTATATTATCCTGTATTTTACCATCATCCTGCTCCTCCCACTCTGCAATCACAGATCAAATGAACTAGCAAGATACTAATATTCTCATTCTTGCATTTGTTGTCATTGTCGGTGCCGGTGGTGGCAAAAGTCAAGGTAGTTTTGTTGAAATTTCAAAGAAACACATGATAATGTGACAGCCCCACTTGTTGCAACATCTAGCTTGCTGCATGTTTTGAATCAACATTCTCCTGTCAAGTTCTATTCTCGATTCTTTATGGTGGCTGGCACACCCAAATGCAGTTCTTTTGGCAGAAAGCAGATCAGTGTCAGAGCACCATACCTTGTGTATCATTTTTGTGATACAGTAGTTCTGGTACATTTTTTGACCTCAGAATTGAGGATGTTCACCATTTTCTAAACAAAGTGATTCATTGTTGCATAGAAGAACTAGATAAAGTTTGAAGGAGTATTACATGACTAGTATGAAACTGATTGGATGATGAGAGGTTTTGTTGCACAAAAATTCTTCTTTTTTGCCTATTGGACATATCTTGATATTGACGCCTGTTTTTCAACTGAATATAACTGAGTTTGAAATATAATCTAGTATGATTGTATGCAAATGGAGGTTTATTTTGAAAAGAATGTCCTCTTTGAAAACAAAAAGAACCACAACAATGCTTCAAGCACAAGTAATAATGAATTCAACCCATGCCAACACAATGAGTATCAGTGAACCGAATTCCTTTTTGATGTCATTGTCATTTACACCATCCTATGATGCTTTACCCAAAGAAGCAATGGAGTAAAAGAGGAACGGAAAATTTCATTCCAGGATTTGTGCAAAGAATGGAATGTAGACGATGTAGACCCAAACGTGTCCATGGTATTGTTGAAGTATTGACGGGTGCAATAGACAATCAATGTCAATGAAACAAAACATGACAATTTTACTGTACTTGGTATGCGAAGAGTTTGATATCCTTGTTCATTCACTACAAAGTAATCTGCTTCCCACAAACGAATGACTGTCAACCTTTCCATAATTCTACCCGATAGACGCGATTACTCACACTCATTTCACTGCAAGCGCAACCAAACCAAACGATGTGTCATAACATTCCAAACCCAATCCCCTAATCCAAGGCAGGATTGGCCTCAAAATTCTTGACCGCAAAGCTACTCCCACATCCACAGGCGCTCTCGCTCTGCGGGTTCCCCACCACGGCAAACGAGCTTCGAATCATTTCCTGCACGTAATCTATCGTGCTTCCGCGCAACAATTCCAAGGACGTGGCGTCGACCACGACGCGTGCCGGGTGTTCGTCGTCGTCGTCGTCGGGATGGGTGAATACGATGTCGTCTTCGGGATCGATGGTTCCGTCTTCTTCTTCGTCGTCGTTGTGGTTGTGGTTGTGGTGGTGGTGGTGGTCGTGGTTGTGTTTTGGTTGGAGGTGGCTGCCGTCCTCGGCGAGGAGGAGGAACTTGTATTGAAAGCCGCTGCAGCCTCCGGCGTCGACGAAGACGCGGAGGTAGACGGCGGAGGGGTTGGGACGGCGGGATGCCAGTTGTTTGATGCGGTTGGCGCAGCTTTTCGTGATGATTAGATCGGAGTGGGTGGCAGGTCCTTCTCGAGGATGTTGTTGTTGTTGTCGCTGTTGTTGCTGTTGCTGTTGCTGCGATTGCTGCGATTGTGGTTGTTCCTCGTCTTGCAGTGATTTGGAAGATGTTTTCGTGACCATGACCATGGTTCGAGCGGCGGGAGGATGTCGCGGATAGAGCGCTTTCACCGAAAATAACGACGTCGACGAAGGTTGCAACGATTGCGACGACGAAGGAGACGATGTCGAGAAGGAAGGGACCGCCACCGCCGGCGGAGTGGAGCTCCATGACCTCATTCTCCCGTTGGTTGCCACTGCTGTCTCCGGCGAGAGCGCGCGGCCGTTGACAGGACCTCGAGCGCTGATGCGAGGGCCGCGTGGGTGGAGAGGTCGGAGACATGGATTCGTCCATTGACGATGACGATGGGTGGAGGTAGCGGCGAAGAATCTCATGGTGTGGTTGCGTGTGTCGTGGCGTCGTCAAAAGAAAAAAAATGAGGTAAATTAACTTGGAGAAAGATGGTGAATTCGGAATCATAAGTGGTACTAGTACTACCTAGTAAGTGTCAACCTCTATTCTGGTACCATACTAATTACTGGATGTACTTTACTGTATGGATAAACAAAAAGTATAAAAGCGGGGAGCACAATGACCGAGATGCTGGTAGGTAGGTACGTACCGAGTATAAAGTAGGTATGAAGATTCTTGACCGACGCAAGACGTACACATCCAACTAAACAGGAAGATATAATATTACATTACAAGATATTATTATTTTCAATACATACTACCATACACATACTACCATACCAAGTTCCATGCCATACAACGAGTAGTAGTGGTTGGCATGAAAAAAATAATAGGAGCAATTCATTAAAAAATCATTCATCAACCGGCTCCGTGCGCCGTCCGAAAAATAGTCAAAAATACCGCCAACCGCCACCCGACAACATCCACAACACCCTACCAACGTCCTCCGTCCACAATGAGCAAACCGACCGTCCGCCCCCCGTCGCGAATAGACTCCCTCTCCTTCCCCGTCTTCGGGATCACGTGGTTCGGAACCCCGTCCCCTCCCCCCGCCGGTAGCACCGGCGTCCCCTCTCCCAATACTGCCTCGATCGCACCAACCGTTGGCGTTTCCCTCATCGCCTACTGCGGAGGGGGAGGCAGCGCCAAAACCGGGGTGGGGAACAAGCTCATCGTCGACGTCACCACCGATGACTGCGACAACGGCAGCGGGAGCGTCTCGAGAACCATTGAAATTTCGACGGGGGAAGCGCTCTGTTTCGGAATTCACGCCTTTCGCCCCCCGAGGGATGGCTGGGGCATGGTGAGGTTGGTGGCCGCCGTGGGGGACGAGGTTTGGGTGTATGGGATACCGATTTTCAGGGAGAGGCCGCGTGTGGATGCCAGTGTGGATGCGGATGACTTCGGGGAAGAAACGAAGGAAGAGGCAATTTTATTGGGCAAGACGAATGTGGGGCAAGGCTACGGAGCGGGGGTCGTGGCGTATACGTCGTTGAATCAGACGGTGGCCGTGGGGTGCGAGAATGGAATCGTGGTGATTTATCATTTGAAGGACGAGGAAGGAATGGACGGAACGAGGTCAGTGTCTTTTTGCAACGCTCATTTCCGTCGAAACACGTCCATTTGCGCTGATTTGTTTGAGACATTCATCGGAACCAACGGTTGCAAATCATCCACAGAACCATCCGCTTTCAAAAAATAATCGAATGCCGAGGCCACACCAAGGCAATCTGCTCCCTCTCGTTCCACCCCCGGGGCCGTCAAATCCTCAGCAGCGCCAAAGACGGCACGGCCCGCGTGTTTTGCGCCGAAACCGGCTCTCCCCTCGCCGTCTTGGAATGCGAAGTGCACGATCCGAACGGACCGACTCCCTCGAATCCCAACGCGAACGTGAATCCGACAACCGCCAGAGATCCCAGAATGATGAAACGACCTCCGCAGATTTTGGTCAGGGGATGTTCCTACGGCGATTTGGAGGGAAAAACGATTTACACGGTGGCTTCGGGGAAGAGGGGGGCGGCGTATCTAACCAAGTGGAAGGTCTTGCTTCCCTTGAACGCTGCCGCCGCCGCTGCCGGAGGTCCGCCAATTTCGGGTGCTCCGAACAACGACGGCTTGAACATTCGACAAGAATACAGAGTGCAATGCTCGCCGATACCGATCTCGGCAGTGTCTCTCTCCTCCGACTTTCGAATATTCGCCCTTGGATCCGTCGAGGGCACCATCTCTCTCTACGATGTACAATCTCGGAAAGTCCTGAAACAATTCCAAGGACACGATTTGCCAGTCACCTGCATGGCGTCGAGACCGGTCGACGGTCTCCTTCCCTTGCCGGGAGAGGAAGTCGAGGCGATCCACGGGGGAGTCAGCTTCGATGCCCTGAGCGCCAGTGCGGACAATCGATTGGGGAGGTGGACGTTGCAAACGAAAAGTCGGAAGGTGGTTCCCAAATCGTCTTCTCGGAAAAGGAAACCCGGTGCCGTGGAATCGCTTTTTTGGAACTTCTTCCGCGTTCCGTTGTTGTTTTTGGTTTTGATTATGGGAGTGGCGGTGAGAGATGCCTTGACCATTTGCGGGGAAGAAGTGAATTTTTCCGCGTTGGTCATGGATGTGAATGCCGCAACGAGATGTGTGTATCGGGAGGTTTTGTGGGCAGATGACACTAGGACAGGTGTTCCATTCGTTCCGGAGTGATGATATCGTGATCGAACCGAAGTCGCTACTTTGTATTCTTTGGAGTCGCCATGTAGTGTCATTGGATCGAGGACCGGTCGGCACTCGGCTTTGACATAGATATCCTTTCATTGAGAAAAACAAGTCATTCGGTTGTCACCACAGATCCGTTGATTGACATAATCTTGTGAGGAGTCTCGAGGGAACTTTTGTAAATAATTCTTCGGCAGCTTCGGTAGACATGTGGTGACGTGAAACAATTGGCAAAATAATCATCAACGATATGATGAATTATGATATTCTCTCCAAAGTAATTTGTATTGCACGCATTGTTATAATAGTGAGGCAACTTCTGCTATTTCCGAATACCTCAACCTCTCTCAATAACACCCACAATCCTAGTCCTCTTAAAAGCACGAAGCAAGACTATAACTATACGATTCCACCTGTACGTATTCATCCGTTTTCAACCATTCTGACAATCCTTTCAATGAGACAAACTTTCAAATTTTGTATTATTTTGAATGACACACACGCTCCCCATGTCAAATTACTCTTACTCGTCCATCACCCTTGTTCTTGTACTGACAAAAGGATACAAACTTTGCCTGAAATGAAGCAATTAACCTTTCTTCAGAGACAAAACTTTAAATAATTCCTACAACTAGAAACCATTTTTCACCTATCAGTTACCTTTTCCTTCTTCTTCTTTATAACATTTGTCCTTTTCAATATAATCCACTAAATTAATGATAAATCTCAGCACCATACTGCAAACACATTTGATCTGATCAGCAATCATTCCCAAATCTATCCTAAACACATTCCATACTCTAGGCTCTTGGATTCTCATTGTGGTCATTAGACTACTGCATCCATGATGACAAGTATGACCAACAAGATCAAATTGATACTACTTCAGGAGATAAAAACAATCTTGATTCACCTTATCAACAATTATGCATTCTTCACCAATCAATAGAAATTATTCCTACGCATATTCTCAAGCCCTTATCCTTCTTGTTGTAATTGTAAAAGAAGTATGAATGTTGAGACTTGCAAGATCAATTTTTATATCTTCATTAACAAAAAATATTTTCCTGATAACCCCAATCATTTTTCTTTTCTTCTATTCACACTATACACTTCTTACTATTCAAGACATATTTCACATAATATGGAGTGAAACTTGGAAACCTCATCAGTAATTATACCCTCCACTACCAACTCCTTACAGTGAGAAATATATTGATTTCCTGACAAGCAATCATCTTCCCCAATCATTTTTCTTTTCTTCTACTCACACTATACACTTCTCACTCTTG
Source organism: Conticribra weissflogii (assembly GCA_036940025.1). Taxonomy (NCBI): domain Eukaryota; phylum Bacillariophyta; class Thalassiosirophyceae; order Thalassiosirales; family Thalassiosiraceae; genus Conticribra; species Conticribra weissflogii. Next base: position 9,538 of record JALLPE010000551.1, on the reverse strand, counting down.
AAAGTACACTTCACATTCACATGGAATTAGACTTGGAAACCTCATCAGTAATTGTCCCCTCCACTACCAACTGCTTACAGTTAAACATAATGGATAATAATTTGTTTGACAAAACAGAACGTTTTCCTCCCTTGTTGGAGAACTCACATCATGTCTTGTTCCAAAGCATGTTTGTGTTTGCAATGCAAAGGTATAGGTTAATGACATGCAAAATCTTGATGGAAAAACATCAAAAGATGGTGAGTGTCTAGCTTAGAGGTGTGGCAATTGATCAGCCAATTGTCAGTATGGGTCTGACAAGATTTGAAGAGTGGGACAATCACACAAGTGGGATTAGTGACCTGAGAGGACTTGATCAAGTGTGGTGCTCAGGACAAGTTGCCAATTGTTGATGTTGAAAAATGATCAAGCATTGTTGGCGCCATTTAAAGATGGAAACATCAGTGCTTTGAAAATTTCATGACAATCTTTCATGAATTTATTCTGTTCCCCCCTCTATAGGTACCTTCCAGTTTAGGTTTTGGTCTGTTATCTATGGTTGACTAGGAATTTGTGGCTTCTGAGTTGGTAACACTACTCTTGATTGAGCATTTATTGCTTGATTCCAGTCCACCTTCAAACCACAAAATTTCATAATATTTTCAATGGTAATGCAACAGAAGTTTTTGTTGATGACATTGCCGTAAGGACCATATTTTGTGCAGAATTCACTGTGTTGTTGCATTGAAATATTCATTTCAATTTCTTCCAAGACTAGTACATCAATAACATTAAAAAGTGCAGTGATCAATGCCACACATTTGTTTGTATGGAGATCAATAAGCCTGAAATGATGTTGCTTTTTATATACCAAGCACAGTCATCAGTGAATTACACTAGTTTTTACATCCAAGGACACTCCATTGGCAATGTAGTTTGAGTTTTAACTTGGTGAAAGAGAATAGGATGGAATCAGATACATAGACATATTTGTGTTATGAATCGGGAGTGTTTGTTGTTTGCACAAAAATAGTGAAATCAGAACACAAAAATTGCTGATTTTGACAAATCCTGCTAATTAATTCTATGAATTTGGCTATCATCTGTTGATTTTGTTTGAATGGATAACGAAACTCTTGAAAATGTTTTTTTCAGGGATTTGTATGTTTCTGGGCTTATCCTCGTTATTCTTTTGTGGTCAGTGTATAAAATATTATGTTTTGATTTGTTATTTACGATATCGTAAGTATTGTACTCGTAACTGTTTTGTGCGGAAATTTCCCGCCGACCGGTCGGGCAGCCAGTCAAACTATCATCAGCGCGCCATTTTTTCATTTCATTGGAGCACTCTCATCATACATATCGTACCTAGATTACTACTGAACGATACTCACTAGTACAAGATCCTGCCGATGGCAGTATCATAAAATTCAACCGCCACAACCCAAATAGTAGTATCCACCTGCTGAGGGACCATGACGCCCCCAACCACCAATCGCAACGACGACAATGCCCAACACGGCAACAACAACACGTCCTCGCAAGACCAAACAATCACCAACTCCGCCGCTGGCAACGAAGAAAACGAAGATCAAGAAGACGACGGCGATGAAAACTCCATAGCCCGTGCCGCCGCCCAAGTCTCCGTCCTACCAGGCAACGAAGGCCGACGGCGTCCCCCGGGAGTCGAAGCCGCCAATGCGGCCATTCAGGGAACGGCCGGGGCGGGGGAGATGGGCGCCGAGGCGGGAAATGCGTTCGAGGTGGTGGATGAGGGGGGAGAGTTGGTGAGGGTGCGGTTTCAGGAATTTTTGCAGAATTTGTGAGTGGGCTTGCTGGCGAGTTAGGCATGCGTCTGTTCCATCTTTGGTTTGATTGGGCGATTTGGGTTCGGCTTGGACCTGTCCTTGCGGCTTGTCGCTGTGGTTTTGTCTCATTCGGTTGGATGTCGTATGTTACTTCGTTCAGTGTTTTTCTTTGTTTATATAAAATTTCGTTTCAGTTCATCCTTGACAAAATGAATTTATGCTTCACACAACTCGCATCTCTTCCCGATCCAGCTACGAGACTGTCACAACCTACGTCACCCAAACTGGAGATGACGACGCACAAGACGAGAATAACATACAACAACAGCAATTCTACCCTTACATCGACCAAGCCTCGGAAATCTCGCACCGTCAAACCAGAGCCCTATCCAACCGCACCGGCTTCGAGTCCTCCCAACTCGACTCGGACGACTTCGACCTATTCCCCTTCACCAGCACCATATGCGTCAACTTCCGCCATCTGCTCTCCTACGACCCCGACCTCGCCGACGCCATCGAATCGGAATACGTGCGCTTCGAACCGTATATGCGACGAGCCACCAAAGAGTTCATCCTGACCAACCATCCGGAATTGGACCCGTCCAACGATGGAGGAGGGGGCGGTGGATACTCACGCAACCAGGTCCGAACGTACTTCGTGGCACTCTACAACGCTCCAACGGTATTACCGGTGAGGGCCCTTCGCACCGGAACCATTGGGAGGTTCACCTCCGTGTCCGGGACGGTGACTCGGACTTCCGACGTTCGTCCCGAGCTTTTGGTGGGATCTTTTCGATGTCGGAAGTGCGGCTTGTTGGCACCGGAAATTTTGCAGCAGTATCATTTGACGAGGCCCGCCTTGTGCAGGAACCCTAGGTGTCAAAATCGCAATCCGTCGGAGTTTCATTTGGAGATACGAGCAGGGGGCGGTGGTGGCGACAGTGGCGGTTCGGAATTTGTGGATTGGCAACGTCTCCGAGTGCAGGAAAACGCCGATGAGATTCCTCCGGGATCTATGCCCCGAACGATCGATGTGGTCGTGAGAAACGAGATGGTGGAACGCGCCAAAGCCGGAGATCGGGTGGTCTTGACGGGAAGTTTGGTTGTGATTCCGGATGGGAGTGCGTTGGCGAGGGCAGGGGACCCTGCGAGAGCTTCCGCGGGTAACCCAGCTGCCAGGGCGGGAAGGGAGGCAGCCACGGGAGGCGGCGGGGGCGTTCGCGGCCTGGCGGCTTTGGGTGTGAGGGAGTTGACTTACCGAACTTGTTTCGTGGCTTGCTGCGTAGTGCCGTCGGACATGGCAGAGCGCGTCAAGAGAAGTGGAGAGGAAACTGATCAAGATGAGAGTTACAAAGTCAATTTGATGTTCCAATTGGGAAATGGCATTAGTGGTTGGGGCGGGGACCATCCTAAGACTGCAAGCGAAGTCGCGATGGAATTCACATCAGAAGAAAAGGAGGAAATCCGACGAATGAAAGGAGAACCGAAGCTCTATGACAAGGTAAAACGTCTGTTTTTCATGTTCATATTTCGGTTTATTGTTTAGAATGTCTTACACCAGTTTGATTGGAACTCGTTCAGCTTGCTGAGTCCATCGCGCCCAATACCTTTGGCCACATAGAAGTAAAACGGGGGATTTTGCTGATGCTTTTGAGCGGAGTTCATAAAACAACATCTGAAGGGATACGACTTCGTGGAGACATAAATGTTTGCATCGTTGGCGACCCATCTACAGCAAAATCACAATTTCTGAAGTTTGTTCACGACTTTTTGCCGGAACGATGTGTTTACACCTCTGGAAAAGCAGCTTCTGCTGCCGGTTTAACAGCGGCAGTCGTGAGAGATCAGGATACTGGAGAGTACTGTGTTGAAGCCGGTGCATTGATGCTTGCGGATAACGGGGTATGTTGTATTGATGAGTTCGATAAAATGGATCAACACGATCAAGTTGCAATTCACGAGGCCATGGAACAACAAACAATCAGTATCACGAAGGCCGGAATTCAAGCAACGCTCAATGCTCGTGCATCTATCTTGGCGGCGGCGAACCCTATTCATGGACGATACGACAGATCTAAGACTCTAAGGGCAAATGTGCAGCTGTCAGCTCCAATTCTTAGTCGTTTTGACTTGTTTTTTGTTGTATTGGATGAATGCGATGATGTCGCTGACTATAATGTGGCCAAGCACATCATTGACGTGCATCGCTGCGACGAGGAACTTGTCGAACCGCCGTATTCGAAAGACCAAATGCTTAGGTACATTCGATTTGCACGCACATTAAACCCGCAGATTACGGAGGAAAGTAGGCGTGTCTTGATTGACTGCTATCGGAGATTGAGGCAAGGGGACACAATGGGTCGGAGCCGCACTGCCTATCGTATCACAGTTCGTCAGCTAGAATCACTCATTCGTCTTTCAGAAGCTCTTGCACGATTGCATTGCGACGATGATGTGAAGCCATCCTACGTGAGGGAGGCCTTTAGACTTTTACAGAAAAGTATCATCAACGTTGAAACCGAAGATGTTACTTTCGAAGATGAGTTTGGCGAGACTGACGTGGACATCGGTAACAATATCACAGGAAGTAATGGTCTTGATGGAACTGCACCTACTGCTGCCAATGTTTCCCCAGATAAGGAGAATACTGATAGTAGATATGAGGAGGAATACCTACAAACGAAACCAAAAAAGACGAAGAAAAAGAAGAAACTTCAGATCACATTTGAGAAATACGAGGCGATATCTAATGCGATTGCGACATATTTGCGATCTGTCGAAGACCAAGGAACTGAAGAAGGAACAGTGAAATCTTTGAAGTGGGGCGAAGTCATACAATGGTATCTTGAACAGATGGAATCAGAAATTGGAGATTCATTAGAAGAACTTGATAGAATGAGGAAGATGACGAATTTGGTGATCAAGCGACTCGTACACCATGATCGTACATTGGTAGTCGTTGGAGACTCTGATCGTCCGGAATTAGAACAACAGCTCATGGTACACCCTAACTACGCGTTGACAGAAGCATCATAACGACATCTGGAAACGACTTGTTTGTTCGAAATCAAAACTAGTCACGTTATCACATGACCTTCATTACATCTTATAAAAAATAATATTACTTACACATCAAATAATCAATTTTCATATTCATTATTATTTCAGAGAAGCGAAACTCTGGATTGAGCAGTCTACGGTCGATGGCGATTGTAAGAGTTTGCACAAGTTGACCCTGGGCACAGGACAATTTTTTTTTTCACCTTTAGGACCAACTAACGCCCCCCTCCCAAAAAATTATAATTATGTTCCATTACATAAAATCGATTCCGATGTATCAAAAGTTTGTCACATGCAATGGTGGAGTTTTGAATTGCTATACGATATTATGATTCCTTCATTGCTCCTAGCGCAATGTACTATATGATATAATCTACAGAAAACATTTGCTCGATTGCTCATATCAAATTCATACACTCAAAATAGGACTGTAAGGCAGTATCAAAAGATAGTTTTACATCAAAATTTCATCTTTTATTACAATGTTATCATGTAAGCATTTGTTATATGTTATTAAAATTGTTGTATCTGACATGCTGTCTGATATTGAATTAAAACAAAGCATCGCATGCCCACATGCTGAGTTTCCCTTGTGATAGTCAGCACCAGCCTGGGCAATGAAGGATTTGGACAGCAATAGTAAAAACCGTTGGAATTTTCATGTCGTACTTGTACCTTAGGATTCAGAGGGGGTCACTGTGACTCATCTCCTTAGTTTGATTTGAGTTTTGGATCCAAGGTTCCACTAAACCACTTGTACACTCTGTGATGCAGGAATTATGTTCTGAGCCCAAATTGTAGAATAACACTTTTGGAGTTCTAGCTTCTAGTTGATTGTATAATGTATCTAGATAATAATTCAATAATATAATCACTATTTTATCAAATCTTTTTTATGAAAATGGTCCTTGTTATTATCATCTTAGTCCAGCTGCAGACTAATAGGGGATGCCCTTCTTTAACAGCCAAAACCCATATCATTACATTATCCTCCTGCACAAGCACTATGTTGAAACTGACCTCCATCATGCAGAGATCTCCTAGGTAGCTCAATTTCAAGGCAATTGACTGATCCCAGCAATATCAGGTATTAATCACCCAGTGCTTCCACTGCAGATTCCAACATCTCTGAACCCTAGTGAAGAATTCAAGACTTTTCATAATTTCAAAACTCACTTGAAGCAAGTTTGGAAAGAAGATGCCAACAAAAATTAGGCTGGAAGCAAGCACAAATGATGGATGAACAACATGAAGGCAAGAAAAGCCCACAACCTTCAGCACTAGCAACAGGTGGAGGAGACGGCTTGTAACCAGCCAATGCTCAGGCCTCTCATACTGCCTTCATTCAACACATGAGTATCATGGTGCAACAGCTTCAACACACCAATCAGGCAACTGTCCAAGCACTCCAAGCCATCTAGGCAAGCTCTACAACTGCTAATCAAGCTGCCCCTGCAGTTCCACTAGCCTTACAAGAAGGTCCTGTCATTGCCACTAATCCAACTCACATATGCAGACCAATCCCGCTACAGCAACTTCTGTCAAAATTTTCTGTACCACACCTCATAGTCCACAATATCAACCAATGCATTGGCTAACATACCAATTATGGCAAGAATCTCTACAAGCTTGTAAATGCTCCCTTTAAGACGAAATTTAACTTATCAGCAACAAATACATTGGTTTTCATTGATCATCTAAGAGGCAGATCTCAGGAAGTAGGCTGAGATGCAGAATCCTACCAAATTACCAAGTCAAATGTGGCATCTACAGGAAGCCAGGCCCAATATGGTCAGTTCAATTTGATATCATTTGCACCAAATTGAATACTTGGAAGACAGGAGGAAATGCAGCCAACAGAAGATTTTCTCAGAACAACATGGTATTCTGCAAATGCCTCAAAGATTCCCTCACTGATGAAGCCTATAGGATTCCTTCTCACCAGCTCTAGTAATTGGATCAAGATGGAACCTTCCATGCCCCACTCCTTTAAAAAACAATTGTGCACTTTGAAACCATTGATATCAAAGCCACCTCTTCTGTACAAGTGTAATAAACGTTGTTGCACACTTGTTACACAACTTTAGAGTTTTGTACCAGGTCTGCATATGAATAATTTTTTGTGCATCAACCCATTATGCAACAAGATTGGATATCCAGCAATTATCATTGCTGCCTCATTCAACCACCACCATGAAAACAAAATCCTATTGCATTATTGGACTGTATCTCCCTTATTCAAACACACTCAATGAAGGGGTGTATTTTTCATCGCAGTGATTGGGCTGCTGTAAGGGGCTCAATAATTTATTTTGTTCAGCAGCAGTGAGTTGTGACATTGCAAGCCATCTTTTTTTACTTTAATAAAACAAATTATTTTTTGTGTTCCAGCCGCCCCCCCCCCCTTCCCCATCCTCTGGCCCTCTCCACATACCCTTCCTTCTCAAGACCCTTAAAAATACTTTAAAAATGGATGTTTCTTCTCTGTTTGAAGTGACCAAGAACTGAGAGCCATGGTGTCTTTGATCAACACTGGCTCTGCTTCATGCCAGACCCACGTCTCATAGGAATAATTCTCTATTACTTTAAGGATAAAATAAAATGAATATATTTATATTAACCCAAATTTTTTGTCATTTACAAAATGATGTAGAAAACACAAGTCAACAACCCCTCCAGCTCAAGTGTGTGCTGATATTGCCATCAATATTAACTCTTGATTTTGCAACCTGTTCATTTGTGGTGGTAGGTGGGGTGCTAAAGAGGGGGGGAGGGTGTTTGTCTTGATTGTTGTGTTGTTGATGACAAATTTTTGAGTCATTGATAATTATTGACTTAATTTGTCACTCACTGTGTTACAAAAGGTGTTTTTGTAATGGCGATTTGGTCACTTTTTGGACCCCCACAAGCCTTGTCTCAGCTTCTTATTGGACTCTATGTTCATTGCAGATGAAGACCCTCAAGAGAGACCTCAGGTTGTCCAAGTAAAGGAGGAAGTGGATGGAAAGAAGGAGAAGAAGGATACCAACAAGAATGGCGGAAGAGAATGAGAAACGGACAAGAACTCTAACCAAGGCTAGAGAGAAGCAAAACAATACCACCTACCACTGGTATCCACATCATGATACTTGGGCATTGTTCAAGCCAGCTGACTGCAGGGAAAATCTAGCTCATCCTGACTACAAAGCTCCCAGGGCTACCACACCACTCCAAACCAGGACTCATGATGCTCATGCAGCTGAAAAGATCTATCAATTTTCAACCCTTTCTATGATTATTTTGGTTCACATGGGGATTAGTCACCATGACCACTTGGATCATATTCATTGCTATACCAAGCCTTTAGCCATAGATCTCCTGTAACTTTTACTACACTGTGTCACTTGGTGGACACATACTGCATACAAGTCTGTCAAGTTGCTGTCTCCACCTCCACTTCCACCTCCTGCAATCAGAAAACGCCTAGACTACTTTTTTGCATCACCCTGCACAAACAACAAGTAGAAAGCAATCACAATTCCACCTCAAGGGATTTGACAGCTGGTTTAGAGAGGGTGGTCCAATCAACTTACACACATTGCAACTGACACACCTGACAACACTTCATCTCATCTCTTGCATTCAAAGTGGTGGCTTGCTGAGAGGTCTTGATATGTCATTTTAAAGAAGGTTCATTACTTCAATGTCCATATAGTAACCCATCACTCCAATGTGCTCAATCAACTCCTAATATTTTGACTTCATGAGATTTGACTCAGATTCAGCAGCATTCAGCATTTAAATGCATGCATCATCCACCATATCAGAAACTCAGAACTTTTTTGAGGACCTAGTTCTGCAAGATGATCTGGAAGTTGTGGTGGAATTTAAGGTGGATTGAAGATTGCAGGAAATTACACTTTCTTACTCAAGTTGCAAGATCATGATGGGAAGGAGCACACCATCTGGATGCTGAACCATTCTATACCCCTGGTTTGAATCCATCATTGGTTGCCCTCAGCACTGGGCAAATGAGGCCAATAACTACCACACCAACATGGAAACCTACTTTGACTGTGAGATTCTTCAATGGAACCAGAAAAATACCAATACACAATCCCCCCTCAAGTAAGTACCAACACACCTACTATCTACATTGGCTCAGGACACACCATCTACAGCACTTTCTGCACCATTGTTACAAGAGTATGATAATTCTGTGACCATATTGGCAAAGTGCCCTGCAAGTTCTTGATATCCTGATCAAACTAGTCAGAAAATGGAAGAATGTGATGAATTAGGGGAGAAAACTCTGCTAGTGGACATTAAGATGAAGATGCAAGACTTCCAACAAACATCAGATGATGAGCCTGTGCATTCAGGAAATCTTTCTGACCCCAGCAAAACGCCCATCAATCTTTCTGCAAATCAAACACTATCATCTCCATCCTAGGACCAGTCACTTTTGGTGCAAGTGCTGTCGAAATTCCCGAAGCACAGTGCCATATTGAAGTCCACTCACAGTTGCCTTTGCTCCAGCAGATAAACCATTCACTGACCTCTGGATAGCTGAGGATTTCAGAGCAGAACTCCTCAGATGGCGTTAGGCAATACCAACTTGGTCCCACAAGCTTTGCAGTAATCAAGCTATTTGCAGAACTTGGTGAAATCTCAAAGTCATTAGCCAAGGTTTCTCCACCCTACTATAGGTT
>JALLPE010000550.1:7269-17608 GCA_036940025.1 Conticribra weissflogii | reverse complement strand
GAGAAACGGTTGGGAATTCAAGCCACAGAAGAGGAGGAAGAGAGCGAGACGGACAAGAAACTTCTGGCGGCTCTTGCGAATGACGCGACGCAGCTTGGTCTTATCCCAGTGAACGATGTGTCACCGTCTTTGGCTCAGTAGTTTGATTGTGATCTTGCATTGTTATGTTTTTGTTTGAAGGTGTGATCGGCCCCGGTCGGTAAATCATTGTTCAAAATGTGAATATGTTGTAATCGAAGATCGACATTGCACAGCGTATCTTGACGATCATTATTAATATGGAAGAGTCTTGTTCGAGTTTTGAAAAAACCGCAAGTCCTCCCAACGCTATTCTTTCGCTATAGATGATACAATAATATTAGTATGCAATACGAGTAATTGACGAATGCCTTTTACCTCACATTCACATCAAGACTCTCAAAGCCATGGTTTCGATTTTCAACATATTCTGGCTCCTTTGTTTGTCGTTACCAACGATGGAGCTGTCATTTTTATTCCTTCATAATTGCACTACTTAATTATATTCAAATAACGTCGAGAATTCTATCGAATCCAATAATGTTGTGGTATTCGTTGTAAGTAACCACCATAACTTCTATTACATCAATATTTAGTTATTTGCTTCGACCATTTCATCATCTGCCTATGTCATCGATTTCAAGCCGAAGTCTTCACAGTATTTACAGAAGGCGGTATCTTCATCGTTAATTACTATCATCGATCGTCGACGATTCAATCCACCAATACCAAATCTTTCTTACCGCTCGATCCGACCTCATCTAATCTATCCTTACTTCACAAGACCCACCGTCTCCCAACTCGAATATCCGCCGCACCCAAAATCCCTCTGCCCGAAGCAACCACTCCCAAAGGAATGCGAACATCGGTCACCCAACACGACCCCCTCACCCCTTGATTGATTCTACCGGGCATACCATCAGTCCAGATGACGCGTATTCCTTTGGTTGGGTCGACGTGGGCTCGGATGGAGGAATTGATTCTGTTGTTATTGACGGGGTTAGTATTGGATGATGACGAGGGAATATTGCAGTCATCGAGCGAAAGGTACCAGTCGTAGACTATTTTACCAGTTTGTAGGGATATTGTCGGTGCGATAATTTTTCTTGAGATTGAAGATAAAATACGAACAAAGAGTTTAAATAATGCAATAGTTAGTTTCGAACAGACATGAACTGCAATAATGATTGTAAGCTGATATGGGCGACGAGCATTAGCACCGCAACACAAAAATGAAACATATCCATTCGCAAACTCCAAGACAAAAAATGACCAGACACACCACTACACATCATCACCACTAGCACCACGATCATAATGAAATCAAACTAACCTTTCATCCAATCTCCTAACAACAGTCAAAGTAGAATCCTCCGCATCCAATCTCAAAACCGCCATGGTCCTCCCCGAAGAACCAACCTCCCCGGAAAGTACGCATCGAGCCCTTCCATCGACAAAGTCGTACGAGGGGGATATGCACATTCCCTTGCGGAATTTGTCCCGTAAAAAGAAAGGGGGTGGGACGTGTATGGATCCTCGAAGGTATTCCAGATAGGTCGATGGTTCGTTGATTTTGTTGCGGGTCGGAATCGTCGTGTCAATGCTTTTGTTGCGGGTATTTTTATTTGCGATGTTGGTGTTTGCACGTTGCCTTCCCGTGGCCAACCGGATAAGGAAGTGGTTGTTTTTGTGATCAATATTGCCTACTATTTTTTTGTCCCAGCTATTGCTTCTACTGCTGTCATGATGGTCATGTGATAGTAATGTATCACTTTCAACATCAACTTCCTCGTGATCGTCCTGTTTGTTTGAATTTTTATCAGAGTGCGAAGGCACATAAGGATTCGGCGGGGGCAATGAAGTCTTCGTTTTCCCTAGCAAAATTTCCAATGTTCCACCCGGATATTCCGAATGATCACTATACGTTATTCCCATGTCCATCATTTTGTTTCTTCTCAGTCTTTTTATATTTTGTTGTTGTTGTTCTCGTCGATGCCCCCCGTTAGAGATGTTGTCGCCGCTACCACCGCTTCTTCTCCTAGGCACAAAGAGATTCGAAACACGAGGCAAACCCACCTTCACGGCACACGAGATATGATGCGGGCTCGACAACAGTTTGTAACCGTATCCCAGTTGCTGATGCTGTTTGTAAGTTGGAAAAGGACGCCACACCATGCCACAGGCTAGGGAGGATAGCCATGGCATTGATTTTGGAAAGGGTGGTATCACATTTGTTGCCGTTGCTTCTTCGTCGTTTGAGGCGTCGACATCCGTGGAAAGGGTGCGACGACTTTGAATATGGAATCGGATTTCGGGATGGAAGGCTTTTGCGAAGGTTCCTTTGCCCAATATTTTGGATGGGAGAATCGGTGTATTGATCGAACCATTGGAAGAAGTCAAAGCTGGCGATGATGATGCTTCATTATCCAGAAAGATTTCCCCATCATCGATCATGTATCCCTCTCGAAATATTGATTCGGAATGAGATCTCGCCATGGATGCCGATGGTTTGGATGATGACGACGATGATAACGATGTAGATGAAAATTTCGCTTTCCCATCGTACCCACGATATTTTTTGTCGTCAGAATAATAATTAGGACTGGGAGCGATATGAAATAGGGCAGCCAATCTGGACGTCAGACCATTGTGATTGTTGACGTTGGATGCATCGCGTTCGCCACGAGAAATGATACCACTAGTATCAACGCCACTGCTACTGGAACCGGTGCCCAACATGGAAGCGACGAAGGGATCTCGAAGGGTCAACGTGAGCGTGGGGCCGTAAGTTTCGAAGTTTTGATAAAAGGTCGATTTCTCCCTTAACGAAGGTGATGCCGCTACCGACGAGGATGTCGCCACGGAGGTGGAATGACGATCGTCATCATCGTCATTATCTATTAATACCGTTGCCGTTGCTGTCAATGGCTTCCTCCGTGTCGTGGCTAGCAATGATGGTGATGATGATGAGGCTCGAACGACGACGACTGTGGTGGAAACGAGATCGATGTTCGACAGTCGTAGCAGAAGCAGCGGAAAAAATTTGGCAAGAGGAAGTATTAAGAAGGATAGGATTGACGATGACGATGCCCTTTTGGAAGCTGCCATTATTGTTGATGACGGTTGGGAAGGTTGATGTTTCGGATGTTTTTGGTCATGGTCTATTTGGATGGATTATTGAATGGTGCTCACTATAATATTCTATCCGCCGTCGTTTGTGCTTCAGGGATGTGTATAAGTAGAGTACTAACACTTTTACAGTACTTGTGCAAGTCTAATAAAATATTCGGGGTGACATGAAAAAAAAAACACTTTGTTTCGCCGTAGTAACGGCCATTTTTTCACATAAGAACTCCAGGGCAAATAAAAACTTGTCAGGAAAAATTAAGTTGCTAGAAAGCCATGACAACGTGTTGGTCTGCGGAATAAAAGAGGATCTCGTGTGAAAGGTGATGTGGTAACACAAAAAATACTTAATTTTCACTAAGGAATCATCTGAAAATATAAATTTGTCCTGAGGTCTGATTTTATCTTCAATTACTCAGTCCTTCTATAAAAATGACATAATCAAAACTGTAAAAACAGAATGTCCCAGGAAACCACCCTATCCTCCACATCCTCTTCAAAAGTTTCCCATCCTTTGAAGTTATCCCCCAAAAAACCTCACAGAAAATTACTTATTCTGGATGACAAAACCTTTAATGCCACAGTTGCAAGCAATTGCATAATTATGGAATTTGTTTTGTATCACAAAACGAGTCACAATACATGTAAACATGAGTTCTTGTTGGGATAGAACTTCTGTAATCATTCAGGTAAGGTTATTTACATCACTTTTGTTGCACTTAAAATTGTCTTTGAGGAATGTGTCTTTGATGACAATGACTCTTGTTATGTATCCACTTACTAGCATAAATGTCAGAACCTTCCAAATTGCTGTGTTGGTTGATACTGGTGATGATAAGACTGCATTGATGTAATTAATTCTCTCCCTATATATGTTGGAATGTTCTTCCAAATAAGTCTTCTCAAATAACTTCATCCAAATTCTTCTTTATAGTCAAAGTAGATGAAATACAACAAATGCCTTTGGTTTTAACTTTTTGTATACTGCTTGTGGTATACCACTTTCTATCATTCATTGATAGAACGTGGCCTGATTTCACCTATATGATTTTATTGGGTTTTGTCATTGCTTCTAATTCAAGTAGAATTATTCAGAATTATTCTCCTTTTGCTCTCAAATCCACTGTCAATTGCTGCTTCCAGTGCTGCAAATTTGGTTCCTTCTTTGCTATTATCAATTATACTGTAGTAATTTTGATATATTATTACATTTAGATTGGTTTCAATGAGAGTGTTTTGAATTGGTTTTCTGTGCCTTGTAACTTTTGTAAATCTGGATATGGATTCAAAGTTTCTGTGTTGGTGGAAATAATGAAATCCTCATGGCTGTGTTCTTCTTCCGACAATTGTTTGTTTCCATCCCTAGCATTGGTTGCTGCATTGTGGTAGACAACATAAACTTTAAATATTTGATATGCACTCCTTTTGTTACAAATTGTATGATAATTTGTTTTTTCGGGATCGCTCCAGCATTATTGCGTAATAATTCTGCTTTAGTAGAGTATGATGGATCTCAATTTTCAATGTAATAGGTACAAAGTACACGTAAGGTAAATCATCCGATGTGACACAAAACGAAAGGGTGAAAAATATTTTTTGACAGATAGTTTCATTGAAATACAGGAATGAAAAATGAATGATGGAATGATTTCAAATTCTTTAGTAGTTATGTTATAATTCAATTTCAGTTCAATTCAATTTATTCAATTTGAAAAGAAGCTCTGTAATACATACTACTACTAGTTTGGAAATCAAAAATGTCAGGTCATGAGCATCAGGCAATAAGTCACACCCTCCTAAAAACCTCGTATTCTGGTGATACCATACACACCTTTCATGGTCTAAATTATAGTGAGATATATTATTATTGTATGGATGACTGAATTGTGTATCTTAAAACACTTTGAACAGCCCCTTGCATAATTCGATGTAAAAAAGGAAGAATAACAGCAATATATTATATTATATTATCCTCTCATTTTTTAATTTTTCTTCTCCAAGATATTATTACAACATAATATACATTATCATGAACGGATGATACAATTACATTATTGCATCACTTGTTACTCGGAGCATTATCATCACCATCCCATGAAGGAGATTGATCGAAACAACCAAATATTGCCTGATTGATACCACGAATCGTTCCCTACCACCATGACGTCCCTAGCCTCCCTGTCCTCCCTGAACTCCAGCACCGCCCGCGACGACATCGACTTTGACGACTTGGACGACGACCCTCCCTACCCATCGTCGTCCTCCACCGCCACTCCCTCCGTCACTTCCAAGTTATCCCTCCCCGACTCTTTCGCCGGCAGCAACGACCGGAACCAACGCGCGATCAACGGCAGCCACATCAGCCAAAGCAGCAACATCAGCCACAGCAGTCACGGCAGTCGCAGCCATCACAGTAACAACAGCAACAGCAACAGCAACCGCAACAGCAACATCAACCACCTCCCCGATCTGAGCCTACACGACCCCAACTTCCACCGCCACAACTCCGCCAACAGCGGGGGAGGCCCCTACGCGAATTACCACAACATCAGCAACTACAGCGAATCCACCACCGATACCGCCGACACTCGCAGCAGCACCAACACCACCAACACCTCCGCCACCAACACCACGTCCAACACGAGCACCAGGAGCAGCACCGCCCTCAGCAACTCTCTCAGCCAACTCCTCGGCGGCAGTGGCGCCGGCGGCGGCGGGAGCAGCAGCGACCCCGACCCCAACATCGACTATCACAACTCGGGCGTGGAGAGCATGTATCGGGCTTCGGCGACCAGCAGCGATTACAATAGTTCCAGTTTGAGCAACGCCAGTAGTTACGGGAGGAGTGGCGGTGGCAACCGCGACGATAACGATCGCAATCAGAATCGGAATCAGAATCACAATGACAATCAAAATGGCGATAACGACAGCGACGACGACGTTTATGATGACGCCGACATGAACGAAAGTTTCCAAGCCAGCATGCGGAGCAACCTCTCCTCGCGCTCGGCCAATCGCAACAACGTACAGGCCAGTAACAATGGCTACTATGGGGATAATCGCAGCGTGACCAGCGAGAGCATTCGGACCGGTGGCAGTTCCAAAGCGAGTAATGACGTAAGCAATAATGGCAGTCGCAACAGGAACGATTACCCACGCAACACTCCAATGAACATGAATAACAACAACCAGTACAACAACAACAACAACAACAACAACAACAGCAATAACAACAATAACAACAACAGCAACAATAAAAATATCAATTACAGCAACAACATCCCACCGAGCAGTGACACCAGCATAGTCAGCAGCACCGCCACCCGATCCCAATCACAATCCCCATCACAATCACAATCGGGACCGGAATACGACGAAAAATCGTCGACAGAAACGAGCATCGTCACCACCGATTACTATAGCAATAACGGCGATGCCATCACCACCACCGACAACGACAACGACGATGACAATAGCGAAAATCGATTGGCACTTCAAGTAGCGAGAGAAGTCCGGCCCATGATGCATTTGTTACGGTTTCTCAAGGAATTGGATTCGGATATCAATGGAAGTGGTGCCAATAATAATAACAACAGTGATGCAGGTGCAGGTACGGGTGGTGCCAGCGGAACGACACTCTCCAAATTTCGAAACAAACCCAATTTCAACACCAAGGAAGCCAACGTGGCATTGGCCTCTTTGATCAGCGAATTCGAAGAGGAAGTCGAGACGATCGAACTTCGCGTTCAGAATCAACACCTCATTGACAATGGTGGCGGTGGCGGTATTGCCTCTCGAGAGGGCAGGCTTGCCCTGTCCAACAATAACAACAACAACAACAGCAACAATAACGTCAACGACTTGACTAGACGAAATGACCGCGAATCCCCCCTCCCCCCGAACTGGATAGAACTCCAAGACCCCGACAGTGGAGACGTCTACTACGCCAACGAACTCACCGGCGAAACCACCTGGGATCGTCCCTCTTCTTCCTCGGATGGTTTCCTTCGAAACAACCACAACCACAAAGATTCCAACTCCCAAATGACGGGAGAAGATTCCACGGTCTACAGCTCCAGCACGGGGGGCACGGGTCTGGTGTCGGGGAGTTCGGGGACGGGGACCACGACGGCGTCGGGGACGACCGCGACGGAGACGTCGAATGCGACGGAGGAGACGGGGCCGTTGTTGCCCGATTGGGTGGCGGTGGAGGATCCGACCAGTGGGGATATATATTATGCCAATGAAGTTACCGGTGAGTTTGGAACATAATACTATATTATATTCATATTATGATGATGTGTGGCTCGTGCGATCCTCTTTGTTTCGGCCGCCAACATCCTCGCGCTCTCTCTGCCTTTCTTCCAGGCGAAACGACGTGGGATAGACCATCGGCACCGCGATCCGTCCAAAAACAGGAATCTCTCGACGATTACCCCAATGAAGACAAATCCACCAACAACCTCAGTACTACCAGCATCGATCGCGACAACGACGGCGACGATGGAAGTCTCCCCGAACATTGGATGGCCCTGGACGACCCCGACAGTGGCGATACCTACTACGTGAACAAAGAAACCGGAGAATCGACGTGGGATAGACCCGTCAAAGTCAAACCGAAGGCGGAATCGCAAACGCCCTTGGATTCGTCGGCTCATAGCAGCAGCAACATTAGCTCGAACGTCGACGACGACGACGACGACGACGATGATGATAACGATAACGATGCCACTACCAACAACGACGACGACGACGACGATGCCACGGGAAGAACCGGCGATGCTCCCCTGCCACCGGGATGGACCGCCATCATCGACCCCTCGAGCGGAGACACGTATTATGCACACGAAAGCGGCGAGACGACGTGGGATCGACCCGCCGCGCCTCCGGGTCAGAGTCAGACTCCTCCTTCCTCTTTGCCGGGAAGCATGCATTCCATCGACGATGATGATGACGGTGACGACAACGACAACGACAACGATAACGACGACCTTCCGCCCGGATGGATCGCGGTCGTCGATCCCGACAGCGGGGACACTTACTACGTGAACGAAGCCACCGGCGAAACCACCTGGGATCGACCATCCGCCGTCACGAAGAATGCCCCGCAATCCCCCTCTCTCGGTACCAGTCAACATTCCATGAACTCCTCCGGACACGGAACCGATACCAGCGGCGACGATAACGACGAAAACCTCCCTCCTGGATGGCTCTCCGTCCTCGATCCCGACAGCGGCGACACCTATTACGTCAACGAAACCACCGGCGAAACGACGTGGGATCGTCCCCCATCCTCGGGGAATCACGCCTCCTCTCGCTCCTTTGGCGCGAGTCAACCCTCCATCCACACAAGCGACGATGACGCCGACCTTCCCCCCGGATGGTTATCGGTTGACGACCCCGACACCGGGGACACGTACTACGTCAACGAACAAACGGGGGAATCGACCTGGGACAAACCCTCCTTCGGCGACAACGGCAATTCCCCCTCGCAAGACGAATATACCGTCGATCAAACGACCACGACCGGAGGAGATACGGATGCGGATTTGCTACCCAATTGGTTCAGCGTGGTGGATCAGGCGAGTGGGGATGTGTATTATGCCAATGAGGTTACGGGGGAGACTTCTTGGGATCGGCCCGTGGATCCCGATCATAAAGGTGGCGGCGGCGGCGGCGGCGGAAGTGAGGATGGGGAAGAGGACGATGACGATAACGATGGCCTTCCGGCGGGATGGTTTGCCGTGGCGGATCCGGCGAGTGGGGATACGTATTATGTGAACGAGGTTACGGGAGAGACGACGTGGGATCGACCTGGTGGCGGCGGTTGAAAAGGACTGTGAATGGAATGTCGTATGGTTGAAGATGGAACGGAGGCTAGTTCAGGGAATTATCAGAATTGTAGTCGAGAAAAATGGATTTTTGGAGGGTTTATGGATGGAGCGAAGTGTTTTTGATTTGTTCGATTGGAGACGAGCCGTCGGCCGCAAATTTTATCGTGTCGGGACGTACGCCATTGTGGATATTGTGATTATTATACAGACGATGGATCTCCAAAAACTCCAAATCGAGCTACATTTGTGGCTATTATACAACAATGGATCCCAAAACTCCAAATCGCACTACAGCTGTGAAAGTAGGGAATCGATTGCAAACCGGAGAATGACTTACGTAATTGTTCCATGACTCATGAAAGATTTTTGATGACAAGGATGGGATGCGATGTGGTTGATTTCGATGTTATCAATAGCAGTATCATGGTTATTTTAATTATTCAGATTCATTTTTTAAAATTTTGTTTCCATATGTAAATGTACAAGTTCTGTAGTTACAATTGAAATTATTCATGTGATATCTCTCTTGTAGTTCTTAGGAGTAAATGATTTATCGTTAAGTGATGAGCGGTAAAACAGTAAATAATATCTCTACTTTAATGTTTCACACCTTAACTTTTGAACTCTCAGATTGTCAACGAATCAGGTTGAATTCTTTTCATTCCAACATCTTGTTCGGATACACGCTTTTGATCTCAATGAAGCAACCAAGGAGTCCAACACACACCGGCACACCGAGCCTCGCCTCGCCCTCGCCCTATCCCGTATTCCCATCCCCTATCCAACCAACCCCCCCATCTTCTCGATATGCTCCTGCCCCACCAAAAATCCCGTATACGCACTCAAAACATGCCACAAGGAATGCCAAAACAAATACGGATACCCAAACTCCCAAACCCAACAAAGCGACAAACACCCCACGGCCGCCCCCCCGCTCACCACCGCCTCCCACGGCACCTCCCCCACCCCCGCCTGCACCATGTACACCCCCCCCGTCACCAACGCCGCCCCCGCCGTCACGTAATCCACCAAGAGCGCCAACCGCACCTCCGATCGATCCTTCCCCAGCTCCAACTGCGAGTAATGATACCAAAAGCTGACCACTCCGGCAAGCTCCGTCAAGATCCCCAAAGTCCACTCGCCGCGCACTCCGAGGGCGAGGCCGGCGGCGGCGTAGCAGAAGTTGGTGGCGAGGAAGATTTGGCCGAGGGGGGTGCGGGGGGTGGCGGGGTGGAGGTCGGCGTAGGAGAGGGCCCAGCCGGAGGTGGCGGTGTCGAGGGTGCGGGCCAGGGGGAGGAGGGGGCCGAAGATGGTGGCGGTGGAGTTGGAGTTGGGGCTGGAGGAGTCGTCGGCGGCGTCGA
>JALLPE010000549.1:0-11798 GCA_036940025.1 Conticribra weissflogii | reverse complement strand
AACGTACCATTATTGTTCTCTTTACTGGAACCAAAGATCGATGCGAACGGCATGGTGGCGGTGGTAGAATCGTGTTGCGATAGTGACAGTCCGGTCGTTTTTCCCTTTGTTTGTTGCCTGATTCAGAAAGGTAGACCATTGAAGACGGTTGGAAACCGAATGTAAAATCGTATTGTAGTGTAACACCGCCTCTATCTGTGTTGCGCTTGAGTGTGTTTCATAAATCTCTGGTGTGAGGCAAGATGAGACAAGGCAAATTTCATCTGTATTGGCTTATATGATTTGTTCATTGACACATTCGGCGAGGTCGGCTGTAATGATTCAATTTTCAAGAAATTTTCTGTTCCCGTCATGAATATTCGGTTAAAAATTGAAATTCCCGGATATTTTTATGACGTGCTCGTGATTTGAAAATAGACGACGACGAAATAAGTAGTAGTATTATGACGGCACAAAGTTCATGATGACTCATCATCTTTTTTTTCTTCGCAAGAGCGAACTCTCCTGAGATGATATTATACCACCCCGTGTATTACAGTATCTCTCTCTGTTCTTGACTATTACTTTCACCGTCCCATTACAATTATTTTGCGGCCACTACATTGACTATTAACCCAGGCAATGGCCAGCAACGTCCTTAAAAAGCGACTCCTAATCCTCGGAGGCAACGGCTACGTGGGCCAAAACATTTGCCACGCCGCCCTTCTCCAATCCGATAAATACCTCGTCCGTAGCCTCAACCGTTCCGGCCCTCCCTCCGCCTCCTCCACTCCACCTCACCTCGCCTCCTCGCTCAAGCAGGTCGAATGGATCTCGGGCGATGTCTTCGACGCCTCGGCCCGCAAAGACTCCATGGAAGGGGTGGATTACGTGGTCTCCACTATTGGAGCCTTTGGTTCAAATGAATTCATGCAAAAGATATGCGGAGATGCCACGATAGAAGCAATACGAACGGCAAAAGAGGTCGGCGTGGAGAAATTTGGGTTCGTATCCTCGGCTCAAGTTTTTGAAGAATCGGCGGGGTTGAAAATCCCGGAGTCGATGCCGATGCACGGGTATTTCCGGGGGAAATATCGAGCGGAGAGGGAATTGGTGAAAGAATTTCCGAGTAAATATGTGATTTTACGACCTGGGTTTATATATGGCCCAAGAGCCGCGGGGGCTTTGGGGGTCTTGCCATTGCACATAGTGGGTGCACCGCTAAGTTTCGTCGGGACGGGAATGGGACCGGTTTCGAAGGTTATTCGGAGCATACCTTTCGTCGGTAAAGAGATGGAATCGATGGTTCCGGTGGAGAGTGTGGGAAGAGCAATGGTGGAGTCTCTAAGAATGGAGGAGGAGGGGGGTCGTGGTATAACACTTGAGGCCGAGGATATTCGAAAGTTTTGATCACAATCTGTTTCCCGGTTTCCTATGACTAATCGGGATGGAAACAAATTGTCATTTGGATTTTCCTCTGTTTTCACAATAAGAAGTTTCAATCAATGTACTGTATATGGAAGCAAATGCCAAATGAATTGTCACTTTTTCATTTATTTAGTACCTCATGAAGTGAAAAAACACCATCAGTCTCTGGTTTTTTTGGAGGTCAATTTTTGTCAATTATTGCTAACAAAGGTTTTTGTGTCTTCTCTGATAACATTGTTTGAGGTTTTGGTGCTATTTTATCTGTGTGACAAACAGCCTAATTTTTATAGAGATAAAGTACAAGTTTAACCGCTAAGTTAATGCAGTCTTAGTTCAACACATTTTGTCCTGAACTTGTAACAATGACCATTAAGGTGAATTATCTCATGAACCTCTTTTAAAAACCATATCTAGATTATTACCTTGGTATAGAGTACCCTCTTCTGGTCAATTTACATAAAATAATCTTTGTTGATTGTCATGTCTCCTATATCTAAACACCACACAAAGTTGGATGAGCACCATCATTTTTCCTATCTTGAGATCAGCCAAAATATTAGATTAAGAAAAAGAACAATAATGAATATGCATCAAATGATCAATATCAAATATCATTTACAATCAGAAGATTGTCGAATCATGAAACCAATATAAAACTCACGAGAAAGATCTTTTTTAATGAATAGGTTCTAGAACATGAATTGAGTTTAATAATTTTGGAGGATATCCTAGAATTAAGAAGAATCTTCTCAGAACAATGGGAATGATTTCAAGAATTTAAGATTTAAACATGGCACTGCAAGAATAGAAAATGGAAGCACTGGCAAGGTACAATATTATTCCAATTGAGGCTAAATTGATAATTGCCAAAAATAACCTTGTTAAGGAAAAGTAAAAAAAGATTATTCAAAAAAACTATCAACATCCAATCTCAAGCTTTGATGCAGCTAACTTCTACTGTTCCATCTATTTCTTGTCTAGAAGATCAAAACCTGGCTCTATCAGTCTTTTTGTGAATAAATCCAAGAGTTTCTGAGCAGTGGATATCTTGAAAAACTTGATTCCATTCCTGAAAATATTTTTGAAACAAATATGTTTGTAAAATATTGCTTGCTTTGAGAAGTGAATCAAAGTGGCAAAGTATACACTAAATCAATGTATCCATTATGTCATGATAGAACAATTGTAACCAGCAAGATACAGGAGCATCCCAACCACATTACTGTAATTGAAATCATCTGAGACAAGCTCTTCATACTTTTGTTTGACAAGCTTGTCAATATGGTTGATTTTTCTTTTCCATTTTCAGTTCCAATATCATTTTGTGAGATTTCAAAATGCCCTTGATCAGCTAAATCTACTCTCTTAGCATACAACTTGATAGCAAGGTCAACAAGATCCCATTGTTCCTTTCCCAGAAGGTAATATCATGATCATAATAGTTGACAACAAACTATCACAACTAAAAGGTAGGGGTCAAAAGGAACCCTAACTTGATATGCTGCAGCCTCAAACTGCTTCAGTGAGATATATCCACAAGTCATGAGGACTCTGATACAAGTCATGCAAGATTTTTGAGATAAAGGACCATTGGTATGCTGCTTGAAAACAAGATCAATCTCAACAGGGACTTTTTTACCTACTACAAGGGAGTTTGAGGAAAGGAAGCAACTTATTTAGAAATGTCATGTGTTTGTGTATTGGTCAAAGGACTGACACATAACAACATGTCTAACAAAAAATGTACTTAATCATTTACCATTTTATTTCATGTGCAAATGTTTTGCTTCTCTTGACTTGAGGAGCTCAAAATATACCAAAAAGGTAAAAAGTGCGATACTTTTTGTGGGAATTTTTTGGTATATTCTACATGTATGAATAGACTGCTCAACTCAATGTCATTCCCATGAAAAATGTTAGACACTTTTGCATCGTTGGTGAAAAATACTGACCATTTCCAGCATTTTGTCATTTCCCAACACATCACCAGCATTTCCAGCGAAGGGAAGCAGTGATATCAGCTTGCTTTGAATTCAAATCAAGTAGGTTTTTAGGCACAAACATGGCATAAATGGTGGTCCCTTATAAAACAAGGATAAATGTCTAAAACAAGAATCCCTACCAACTGTTGACCACAAAATGCACAACCTTTTTGATTTGGATATGAAAATCAATTCTAGTTGAATGCCCAAGTTCTTTTTCTTATAATTATGTTAAATGACCCAATATTGAGTATTGAGTAATATTATTCATTCACTTAGAATTCAAAAAATGAGGGTATATAACCAAACATCATGTTAAGGTAACTCAGAATGATGAGAAAGTAAGGATATGAGAAATGATGGAAGGGCAGGTGCTTGGCATGTGCACATGATGTCATAAACACATTGGAGATAAAGAATCCACAAAGAAGTTACCTTGGAATCCAGGCCGAGGTGCAACTGGGCATAACAATATTATCTTCACACTCAACCACATTACAAATGAGCATTCTTTCCAAAGCATTGGTTTCATTCTCCACTGCTTTCAAGTATCATTCTAAAATGGTCAATTCATAGCTTCATGCTGGTAAGCTTATTGGAATTGCCAATTTGTTGTGTTTATGCTACCATTTTTCACTGATCCTGGAAATTTTTATTAATATGAAATTAGTCTGGTCAATATTTTCAACCATGAATGTTCATATAGGAAATGGAAACAGGCTGGATCCAAATCTTATTTGGGATTTTCTGCCTTATCTTTTTAAGGGTTGTTATGACAAAAACTTACAGCACCAAATTTTTTGATTGATGCTTCACGGTAAATTAGAGAAAAAATTTGAAGGTCTGATACAGCATGTCTGGACTTGTTACATGTCTGTGTACATGTTCGTAAATTTTTGTGTTCTGAAACAAGCACTGTAAAACATAAATATTTTAAATTAATTCCTTTGCTACCTTCAGACTTGACTGTAAGCAATTGGCATGAAAGTAAGGGCTGCAGACACAAGACACAAAAATTTTAGAAAATGAGTCATTTCATCCACAGGCACTAACAGAAAAGTTGATAAATTTGGAGACAGAATAAGTTGTAATGAGGTCTTCAATGGTAGTAGGCTCTAAAAGATTTTTTAAGGAATAATCACCTATTTCATTCCATTGCTGGTAGACTTGTTTGCTCTTGAATATATTTAGTTAGGATCTTGGATCTGATGGTTTCATTTGAATGTTTCGCTCAAGATTAAATATAAAGTTGTCTGTTTTTCTGAGATAGCCAGACTCCTATTTGCAGACTTTCTTATTTTTGTGATATTTGGGATTAAAATCCTATCATGTGAATCATACTTTTCAGCATCAGAAGCATTAGGATTATAACTGATTTAGCAAAGGGCATTATTTGGTTTGATAGTATTAGAACCTTGACACCTGAAGCAGGTTAAAAAGTACATATTGTTCCACTTGAAATATGACTTCAGGTAGACATCTGGAAGTTTTGTACTCAGTTTTGGACTAATAAAACGAATATAGAAGTTGGTTGGGAATGTTATTAGGTGTTCTGTCATCCTTAGTCTCAAGCAATGCAACATAAATTATACTGCACTTATTCATAAAGCAAAGCCTCATAAAAAGGAAGCATTATCAAATAAGTATTCCTTTGTCATGCTATAAACTAACTCATTCCTCCCGTTCATTAAAATCTTTCATCTTAGAATATCATGTTACTATCAAAACATTTTGCCATGGATTGATTAAAGTATTTTTCTCCCCTTATGGAGTCATTCATGTTACCTTAGTTGGAAATATCCATGACATGTCTGCAACATGGCAGAATGTCCTACAATGACAAGAATCAAATGTCTGGACATTTTCAATTTTTGTTAGCAAGCCATGTTTCCATGACATGTTGCCAGATCTCAGTCATGATAATGACAATTTTTGTGGCAAGCCCAAGTAGAATCGTCCGACAAAATTCTCAGAACAATAGTTTGATTCCTTTGTATGAATTTGCAGTTGCAAATTCAGAATTTTCAAATTCACCTATAATATTAATTCCCAAATGAAAAACTAATGAGGTGCCAGGAAAAGATAAAAGCATTGCAGTGCAACTCTTCCCCCCTCCTCCCCTTTGGGTTCCCCCAATCCTGGCAAAAAATCATGTTTTGATTTTGTCACTTTTCATCTCAAAATCATTTTAGGCAAACCTCACAACCTTTGATGCACTGAAAAAATCCCAAAAAAATGGCTGACAAAATATTCCCAATGATGTGTTCTTCAGACAGACATAGTGGTCAAAAATCACTCCCACACAAAAATGTGGGGAATGGGTGGTAGGAGGGTAATTCATTGCCAGAATGCTACAAACACAATAAGAAAAATCTTCTAGAAATACCAAAGGAAAACCACCAATGCTACCCTCCAACTTCATGCCCTCATCATAACTTCTGAATAAAATTGAGTTCATTCTTCTGAATAAAATGTTCTTCCTACATTTTGTGCTAACAGTTTTTAATTAATTCAGGTAATGACAGTAAATCTTACATAAATCCAACACTGACATCAAAAGCGCTAGAGACTGTCACATCTTTTTCCTCTTTTAGAGTATTTTTGATGATGACCATTTAGAAAAATTCCTGGACCTGTGCAGCTAAGGATGAAGAGTTAGTAGTGCACAACTGTTTTGTGTGAAGCACATGCAACTAGAATGATCAGTCATTTTGTTTGTTGTACACATAAAAATATGAAACCATGTAAAGGTAAGATAGATGTAGTGTTGATGGAGCAAAAATATGAATTATACATGTGCAAGAACTCTCAAAGTGCTGGAAAAAATTTAGAACTTTAGGATTCAATTTTTCAGTCTCATCCTTCCCAGGCATTGTTATCATTAAGAAATCCTCTTCTCCCCTCAACTTCCACACCATATCAATCTCAAACAACTATAGCATCTGGATTCCAATGGGTAAGTCAAAGCAATGTTCATCTGAACAATTATGCACAATTAAAAATTGAAATTTCCAATTTTTTCATTGTGAAAATATTCTGGACCACATTGTTAAATCACCTAGGTTTGGGTACTTCTTGCTTCAAGCATGTCTTGCTGGAAATGAGATTAAGCCTGCAAAAAAATCGTGGTAAGTAAATTGTCTTACTCATCTTATTGTTTCAGGTGAAATGATAAACTAAAATTTCCAGGCACATGAGAATAATTTGACTGGGATCTTGAAGGACGCTCAAGTGATTGTGTTTTCATGGCTGGGTTGTTGAATGAAACTCTATTGTTAAATATGATTGTAATACGTGGAAATTCTCCTCCAACTGTGATGTCTATCTTTGATTGTATGGAGCACATGAGTGCAGGTGGGACAAAAGATATAACATTTATAATTGAGCAATTCAAAGGGAAGGTTGCTGAAGTTGATGAGGCGACTCAATTGACTGACTGCTTCTTTTTTTATGGTGCTTCAAATGTGCAAACAGACAGTGCAATTAGGTTTGCAGTTACCATTTTTACTTACTGCAAAAATGGGAGTAAATTACCTGTTACCAAAAGTAACACAGTAATTATCATTTATCTATGGGTAAGAACTCAGTTTACCGCACAGGATTTTTCAAAGGCAAAGGTAATCTTTTAATAGTCAAGTCCAGACTCACCAGTGACACATGGCGGTCATTTCTAAAATTACCAAAAAATTATTGACCCAAAAAACTACCACTTAATGTGTTCAACCTTGTAAATTACAGGTAGACATGGTAAATTATGGTCATACAGTGGTAACTGCAAACCTACCAGTACAATACTGTGTGCCACTTTTCTTCAGGCAATGTGTTTCATGGTGACAAACTTGTCTTGTCACTCTTATCTTTCCAAACTCAAACCATTCAGGTCAGTAAATATGTATTTTTTTGTGTTTTTATATATTTTTGTAACTATTTTTCTTGCAGACATTTGTGTTGAAGTGCTGCAGGCTCTACAATGTTTTAGATCTGGTGCAAGCCATGGTATATATGCACAATTAATTGCCCAAGCAACAGCGTTCAACACTTTCAGGAAGATTGGTCTACTACAAGGTGCTGGCACATGCATTGTAACATGGTTTTATTCCATGCATTGGTTGCTTTGACAAACAATTCACGATCCTGATTTTACCCATTT
This sequence comes from Conticribra weissflogii, assembly GCA_036940025.1. NCBI lineage: Eukaryota > Bacillariophyta > Thalassiosirophyceae > Thalassiosirales > Thalassiosiraceae > Conticribra > Conticribra weissflogii. The sequence continues at coordinate 4,259 of JALLPE010000549.1, read as the reverse complement.
GACTAAGAATTGATGTGTGGAAGAGGCAATTAAGGATAGAGAAAATGGATTGTTTTGGAAGGCTCTATACTGCCTGCTGCATTCTTGATGTCCTGCATTGAAAGCATTGCAGTACTGTAAGCCCAACAAACCCTCAATGGATAAAGTTTCCTTTTTGGTGCTAAGGGTGGATGATGCATTACTGAAATTTCAGACTTTGTTAAATGCTGAAGAACTCTCTGGACCAATGAGGACTTTGGTTCTTGCAGAGTACAAAGATGAATCAGCTGAAGTATTTGGAGAGTCTTATGCAGAGATGACAGATGAATTGTTACAGTATGCTTTGCTTCTGACGATTTTTGGTTTTTGATATCTGTACTCAATTTTGTTTTTCTAGTAATGATAAAGTTGATGATGATACCAACCTTGGAAATGCAGTATGCTTCGCTTGGTTCAAAAGGAATGATGATTTAGAACACGCATGTGCTGTTATGGAATGGGCCCTCTCACTTAATCCTGAAATTTGTGCTGACTGTTCAAATGGAATGAGCACTCAAAATGGTGACTTGACAAAGTTTATTGATGAAGTAGTTGCTTGCTTGCACACACCTCCTTGTCCAAGCAAAAATTCACAACAAAAAGTATTGATGACATCATTGATATTTTCTCAAAAGAGTTTAAAGATTCTACTATTGGCACTACACTGGTCAATAAAGCTATCAATCTGGACAATATGAAAATGACAATGAATTATCAACAAGGTCTCACATCTGTCACAAAATGCACTCCCTTCCCTTTACCCAAGCGCTTGATTTTGTTGCAAGTCAGTCAACCTCAAAGTGGCTGGGGATTGGCTCAATAGAAAGAATCTTGGAGTCATGTGAAAATGATTAAAGAAGGAACACATCTAATCTGTGTGGTAATTCCCTTGAAAAGATGGCTACTCTTTACATATCATCAAAGCTTGAGGATGCTTGTATCTTGAGATCTCATTCCATGAATCACCAAGATGTTGATGTATTTGGAGACAATGATATACAGTGAAATCCAAATTTTGCTCTGTTGTATTGATTTTTTAATTCTATGCTTTAGTTTTAGATTTGATCTTCAGCTTGAGGAGTGAGGAGTCAACACAAATGAGTTGAAGGAACCTGCTATCACTTGAATAATTATTGGGTGGACTGAGGATTGAGAGAAAGAACTTCATCAGAAAAATACAACACTGCCAAAGGCAATGTTTACAAATGAGTGTAAAAATACAGTTTTTGGCCACTCAGATTGCAATAACAAAACCTCTCATTTGAGCAAGGACAAGAAAGATGGAGCTTGGAGCATTTTTGCTTCATGCAATGATGAAGATGTTGTAGATTAGAGTTTGACTCTGTTTTTGGTTATTTCACTAATTCGAGAGAAAATTCAGGGTGAAGGAGTGATGGTGAAGATGCCCCAACTTTGTAGTGAAGAAGAAAAAGTGTGGGGAGCCAATCATGATTTCTAGTAACACAAAAAATTTCAAAATATTTTTAAATGCATTTTTGAAGTTGTCTTGTTGTCATTTTTGTCAATGATTTTCTTGCATGTTAAATTACGTCCTCAAAGCTCAAGGACAGACAAAAAAGTCCCCCAATCACTTCAAGAACAAGGACATTTAGGTGCCCATATCCTGGACATTTTGGGGAAATGTCCTGAGATAAATGTCCTATCCTGTGTCCTCATTTTTCATTGAGGACAAGGCAGGACATTTCCAACTAAGCATGTTACCACACTTTATGCTGACAAAAACCAAGATTAAACCAATTTTGGACAACTAGTTGCAACTTTAAAACTACCACTGTTTGATCAGTGTTTTAACCTCCCTTCTGGCAGTGATGTTGCCAAGGAGCCAGGAGGTCCACTTTTCTACCGTATAACAGTAATTTCCTCCTGCATTAGTTCTGATTTTGTCTATAATTCTAACCACATTGGATTTCCAATTTTTACTTGATTTACTTGATTTTTCACCATATTGTTGTATTCCTTTTGTTTCATGAAGTCATCTAGCTGCTGCAAAGCCATGGTGTCCATTTCCTTTACTGGAAGTTGAAGTTCCATTCAACAGCATATTTGATTTTATCTACAACTTTACCACCACATATGATATTACAATTTTTACTCAATTTGTCATCAGTTTTCAAAATTTCACTTCTAAAATAGAGCCCAGTGATTATTTTTTATATTGGTGGAAACCATTGTTTCTAGCAGTATGATTGAATTTGTCTGTAGTTTTACCACCCTCAACATTTCATAAACTTTCCTCAATTTGTTGCTATTTTCAAACCATAACTGTGTTATTGTTGGGTTACCCTCCTGTTTGACAGCCATTCGATGATTGCAGAAACAGAGGATCAATTTTTTGCACTGGTGAAAGCAATTACCTCAAACAAAACATTTGTTTCAGTCTGAAACTGTTCCACCACAACAGTTTACCCAATCTTTCAAAAATTTGTCACCATTTTCGAGTCATTTCTGTTTGGTTATTCTTATATTGGTCATCACTACAACAAATTGCTCAGAAGGTCTTAAATTTGTTTGAATTGTCAAACAAAAGCTGTTTGATTGTACTTTTTTCTTCCATTTGATGATCAACCAACTTCTGTGGAGCCAGGTGATCTATTACTTATTCTTGAGAGGAAATTTCCTCCAGTAAAATGTTTGATTTTGTCTGTTGTCTGTGACTCCACAACCTCGCAATTTCACCCAGGTCTTGTTCAATTTGTTGCAATTTTCAAAGTGCTTTTATTTGCATATTGTGCTCCCCTCTTGTGCCTTGTATCCAAAGGATCAATTCCCTGTATGTGCAGAAACCATTATCTTTGGCAACTTGTTTCAAACCTAGTCTGACACTTCTCTATCACAACGATTTGCCCAATTTTCTCAATTTTTCATTTTCAAACTGATGGCATTTGATTGCTATCTTTCTTTTCCTTCTGTCAGTCAACTGTGCAGCTGTAAAACCAGGGATCCATTTTCTAAGTATATAGCAACCAATTCCTCAAGCATCATGTATGATTTTGTTTGTAACTACTTTCCTCAATTTATCATTATATTTGAACCACCGCTAATGGACTATTGTATTACATCTCTTTGTGATAAACTTTTGAGCAACCATCAAACAAGGGGATCCATTTCCTTTGCTTGGAGACCTATCCATGCTTTTTCCAATTCTGTCTAAAATGTCTCCACCACATAGGTATTTACTATTTTTCCTTTACTTGTCATAAATTTTATATTGCAGAAATTTGAATGATGTGTGAAACATTATTTTTCCCTAATCAATACTGTCATGGAACTAGAGGGTTACTTTCTTGCACCATTTCTGTCTACAAAACTTTGTTTTATTTTGTTTGCAAATACTTCACCAAGAAAGTGTAACTAATTTTTTCTCAATATGTTACCATTTCAAACACTAAAAAATATTGTTCTGTTCCCATCCCTTATTCAAAAATCTGAGCTGCTTTGATGTCATGGAATAGTTGGAAATGGTTGTTTGTGATGTGTTGGTTCAAACACAAACTGGAAAGACGCTTTTTGACATGTTGAAGACATATGATTAAGTTTTCAACCAATATTGCAAAAAAGTATTCTTATTGATTCAGAAAAGACATAACAAATGACAAAACAAAATTTGAATTTACTAGCATTATTTGTGTTGCTAATGTATCAGTAATATATTATAGAAAGTATGATTGCATTAAAACAGTTAAAATAGATAGTAAACAAATTGATAATCATGTTTTATATTTAGTTCCACTTTTTCACAAACTTTATTTATAAAATTATTTAAAAGCAAACTCTGATAGAGGCATCAGCGCTGGCCAAAGGAAGAGTGCCAGGGAAAAGAGAAGCAACAAAGGCTTCTACTGCCACCCTGCTGCCAATCATGTTACTAATACCTCTGCCGTAGCTGTAAAAAAGTTTGCTATTGGGACCAATCCTTTTGTTGATTACTAATTGGTTAAGCATGCATTTTGACTGTCATTAATAATTTTATTGTATCTGATATATGTTATTACTCAAAGAGCTAATTGTTGTTTGCTACTACTGATGCTATTGCTGTTACTGTTGCTGTTTTTGATGCTGTGACTGTGACTGTGGCTGTGGCTGTGGCTGTGGCTGTGGCTGTGGCTGTGGCTGTGGGTGTGGGTGTGGGTGTGGGTGTGGGTGTGGGTGTGGGTGTGGGTGTGGGTGTGGCTGTGGCTGTGGCTGTGGCTGTGGCTGTGGCTGTGGCTGTGGCTGTGGCT
>JALLPE010000548.1:0-16432 GCA_036940025.1 Conticribra weissflogii | reverse complement strand
GAAATACCATTGGCGCAAAAAAATGCCATGTAGACCCAAATAATTTTTCTACGCGTTTGTAACACTTGCGCCAAAACCCGTATTGATCTCGTATAGTACAAAATATTCCTTTCGACAGACATCATGCCCCACTCATCGATACTTCAATTAAAATGATGATAGGTCATTTGTTAAAATAATGTTATTAATAACAACAGCGTAATTTATTGTACCTTTCATAATTATGAAAAATAAGTGCTACGCGTAGTAGTAGTAATGCTCTATTAATAGTTTTCACCACAATAAAGGGATGTATAAAATAAAATAATATGTTCCTTCCCGCCAAATCAACATCCGCCAATCATTGAGACAGGGATGTCGCGACAAAACCCGAACATCCTCCACTCGGAAACACGAAGGACCGAGAGACGAAACCCGCCATATCATGTTGTGTATAATAAGAATATTATATTATATGGTCCTCTTTACTACTACTGACTCCAACACCAAACGTGCCATGGGATTCCTCTAACCAACAACCACAAAAGCAGTGGTGTATAACCACACACACATAATTGTCACAGTCGTCCATCGTCGAGAACAAAGCCAATCACCACCCTTTCGACGAAATACAACACACAACTACATACTACCTACCAATATCTTCTTCTTCATCCTCCTCCTCCTCGCACAACACCATGGGCTGGAAAGAAAAAACAGACCGCGCCAAAAAACTCCACCGCCCCTCCCTCAAGAACTGGGCGCGCGACGGCCTCCACGCCACCTTCCCCGCCTACGCATCGTCGCTGCTGCATCCGTCCGCCCATCCCTACTCGTCCTTCCGCATCGTGGGAGGAAACGAGGGAGAAGGGGAGGCAGTGGAATCGAGTCTGTCGTTGGAAGATGCGAGGGAGGTGGCTTTGGAGAGGGACGTCGGGAGGAGGAAGGAGGGTCAGAGGCTGGGGTGTCGTCGTCATCTCCGCGACGGCGACCTCCTCGCGGCGGGCTGTTTCGGCGGGGGAGTGGAATTCCCCGCCGTCTTGGACGCCAGGGTGACCTCGCCGAGGGAATTTCACGAGGAGTACGAGGCGCGGTGCGTTCCGTGCGTGATTCGCAACATTCCCAATGGGGGCGGGGCGGAGAGGGAGAGGAGGGAGGCCGAGGCCGAGGCCGAGGCTGGCGGGAGTGACGACGACGGCGACGGACGGGCGAACGACGGTGGTTTTGGCGAAGAGAAAAAGGAAGAATCGCTGGAACGTCCTCGCCGCGGCGACGATTCGCCCGTTCGAGCGGAGTCTTACCGACCGCTGCCCGACGTCGACCATATCGCCAAAAACATCGCCAACGACGCGACCTCTCCCATCGCCAAAAACCGTCCGTGGCCGGCCCTCCGAAACTGGACGCTCTCCTCCCTCTCCAACTCCCCTCACCTCCGCGACCGCCCCCTCAAATGCGGCGAAGACGACGACGGCTACACCCTCCGCGTCAAACTCAAACACTTCCTCAAGTACCTCTCTTCCAACACCGACGACTCCCCCCTCTATATATTCGACGCCACCTTCGACGAAGACCGATTCGCCAAACGCCTCTTGGAAGATTACACCGTCCCCGACTACTTCGACGAGGATCTCTTCGGCTTGGTCGGAGAGAGGAGGAGGCCTCCCTACCGATGGTTCCTGGTGGGGCCCGAACGAAGCGGCACAACGGTCCACGTCGATCCGCTCGGGACCTCCGCCTGGAACACCCTCGTCGTGGGCGTCAAGCGATGGGTGCTCTTCCCGCCGCACGTCCCCAAAAGCGTCGTCAAGGGACGGAAGCTCACCCTGCCGGGAGAGGACGACGAGGCCATTCACTACTTCACCACCATTTTGCCCCGGATGAAACGCCGCGCGGCCGCGTGTCGGGGACGGGGGGACTACGCCGATTTCGAATGCTACGAATTCACGCAATACGCAGGGGAGACGGTGTACGTGCCCCACGGGTGGTGGCACGCCGTGTTGAACGTGACGCATACGGTGGGGATCACGCAGAATTTTTGTTCGAGGAGGAATTTCGACGTGGTGTGGAGGGAGACGAGGGGGGGGAGGAAGAAGATGGCGTGTTCGTGGTTGAGGAGGTTGAAAGACAGGTATCCGGATTTGGCCAGGAGGGCGGAGGAGTTGAATCGGAGGGATGGATTTGTCATGTGGGAGGACGACGAGGAGGAGCAGAGGAAGTGGAGGAGGAAGAGGATGGAGAAGGAGAGGAGGAGGAGGGAGAAAGAGAAGAGGAAGGAGACGAAAGGGGTCACGGTGGAAAGAGAGCGTGGGAAGGAGGAGGAGGCGGAGGTGGATCGCGAGAGGAATACCACTGGAAGTTGTGGGAGGGAGTCCAAGCGAAGCCGCGTGGGGAATGCGAGAGAAGTTTCCCCGGAATAGAGGGGGAAATTCCTTACCGTTGAAAAAATATCTTCTAGAGCAACATCATTTCATCGGCATCAATCATCTGAATCGGCATTACCATCTAAATATAATCCACATCATCATGCTACTTAACGAAAAGAAATCGCCAAAATAAATCTTCACCATTATCAACCTTTAAAAAAATTAATTATTTCATGTGACAATTATCATTCTCGTTCAACATTGTTCAGTCAGATTACCACACTTCGATCTTTGCAAACCCATATCAATTTCACCCGCTCGGTACTAACCACGGTGGTCAACTACCATGACTTCCACCGACAACCATCCCCACCGTCACGCCCCCACTCCCACTCATCCACCTGCCTAAAATTATCGCCCAACCTCAAATAATCCACCCTGGTGGGATACAGCAACATCAACAAAAACGAATCCGGTGGCGGGAGGATTTTCCCTTCTCCGTCTCTCCCGCCCGGAGGAATACCAACCCCAACGCCGGAATCACCAGAGGAGGGAGTGCCGAGATAATCGGCCTCCCTCCAATAAAATTGCTCTCGCGCCGGATCGGATAGATTGCCCCATTGTTGTTTTCGTTCGGATCGGAAGTAGTTGACGATGTCGTCGTTGTCGCGGTTGGTTTGAAACAATGGACCGTCGTTTCCGATGAATTGGAGTTTTCCTCTCACGCGATATTGTTCGCTTGATTTTGGAAACCTGACATTTTTCCGTAATTATGTTTGAGAGTTGGATCGTCATATCGATTCATTCGCAAGAAATGTTCCATTGAGTCCGAAAATATATATCGTGAGATAGACAAGGAATCGGGAACAGGAGCAATGATATACCACTGGCGAGGCGAAAACAACGTGACACCTCACTCACCACCAAACCATCTCCGCAGAATTATTTATATCATCACAGCCATCCGTTTTGTGATAATATCCCTCCAACTCCTTCACTTTGTTCGATCGTTGGTCCGTGATCATTTTCATGACACAATCAAGATACTTGCAATTTTCCCCTTCCACCGACCCCTTTCCGACGCTTCCCTCGTGACCTTCGCGACGCAACACGTCCTCGACGGCCGCAAAAGGAACATCCTTGACGAATCCACGAAACACCACGGTGCGACAGCGAGGTTCCATCGCGTCGTAGTCGATGGTGGATATTTGGACGTAGTTGGATCCTCGTATTTTGCGCGATTTGGCAATGGATATGTCGATTCGTTGTTTCCATGTTAGATGGGCATTTTGGTCATCGTGATTTGCTTTGGATGGTTTGTGGGCGGTGCCAATGTCGGTGAGACCTCGGCTGGCATCGTCGTTTCGATGGTTGCCATCGTTGTTGCCATCATTGTTGTTGTCATTGGCGGTGGTGGTAGTGGGAGAGCTCGACATGAGTCTGCTGGAATCGACGATGCGGAAAGAATAGTTTGTCGTCGTTGGTGCCAACAGACGACGGGCCCTGGAGATGGTAGTGCTTGCGCGTGCACTGCTACTGCTTGTTGCTGCGAATGCCGTGGTTCGAAATGGTAGGGAGAGGAGGACAGCCGCCGTCGAGAGAGGCAGGATCTGCATGCTTTTTCTGCACCCCTTGGGAAACGGAGATAGTAGAGAATGCCTTTAGAGAGAGGTCTACGCGTGTTCTCGGTTGGTGGAATGATGTTACTATGGTACTTTGGAAGAGAGACGCTCCTTTCACACTCTCTGGTTTCTCTCTCCTGGACTCTTTTAGTGGTCACTGAAGGAGATAGTACCATACGCACTGTAATAGTATAGTACTACCATATCGATTGAAGCGAGCGTTTCATTGTCTGTGGTACAATACTACTTTATCGTAATGTGGTAATACCGATCATTTTCGTTCAATTGACTACACGATGGTTTAAATGGATCTTATTCACATATTATATTACGTGATGAAATTTTCATTGGTTTTGGGTGAGATAAAGCTAAGTAGATCTACCTAGGTACTACGTTGTTACTACCAATACATTACGATATTATGTCAGGAAGTGTCGAGTTGGATGACGTTATTGACTGACTCATTCTCTACAATTTTTCACAGACGACATATTAATTTTTGTCTCATTGGAACAACTGATATCCCGAAAAGACAAACATACATGTCGAAGATGCTGTCTTCTCCAGCCTTGAAAATGACCCACCCGCGTAAATCCCTGGCGAAGTCCCTAGGCATCGGTGCCATGGCCGCAGCAACCTTTTCCACCCACGCCACCACCGCCTTTGCTCCAACCACATTGATATCAAAATCGCCCGCCCGCTCAGCCCCCGCGCCCATGACCCTCGCCGCCTCCGCCTCCTCTTCCTCCACCACCGCCACCCACATCTCCAACCCCCGCACCCTAGGAAAATCCACACTCCTCGTCTCCGAAGCCTGCCTCGGCACCATGACTTTCGGCGTCCAAAACTCTCCCTCCGACGCCTTCGCCCAAATCGACTACGCACGTCAATATGGTTGCAATTTCATCGACACCGCCGAATTGTACCCGGTACCCCTCACGGCCCCCGAATACAAAGCCGGGGCCACCGAAGAGATACTCGGTCGATACATTCAAAACATCGGTCCGGCACAACGAGAGGAATTGGTAATCGCCACGAAAATATGCGGGTATTTCCCCTCGTCTCCCGTGGCGGCGGCCAGATCGTATCCCCATCCTCCACTGGATCCGGCTCCGGACGGGAGGCTGGACGCCGCATCGGTGAGGAGCGCGTGTGAGGCGTCGTTGCGGAGACTGAACACCGATCACGTCGATTTGATGCAGATTCATTGGCCGGATAGGTACGTCCCTGCCTTCGGCATGACGACTTTTCATCACGATCAAAAGAGGGAGGGGGGTGTCTCGATTTACGAGACGGCGGAGGCTCTGAAAACCTTGATGGACGAGGGAAAGATTCGATACATCGGTATTTCGAACGAGTCCACGTTGGGAGTGTGCGAGTGGGTCAAGGCCTGCGAAGAATTGGGTATCGCCGATAAATTGGTCACTATTCAAAACTCGTATTCGTTGTTGGACAGGCGATTCGATTCGGAATTGGCAGAGGCGTGTGATTATCACGATATTGGGTTGCTTCCCTGGTCGGTACTCGCCGGAGGACTGTTGAGTGGGAAGTACAACAAGAACGTCCAAGGGAATGGACTGCCATCCACTCCGAATTCCAGATTCAATCGCTTTCCAGATTATATGCAACGATGGCATCCCAACTCGGCATCGAAGGAAACGCTCGAGGCGACGGAAGAATATGCCAAGATCGCCGCCGATGTCGGTATGACTCCTTCGGAATTGGCCATTGCCTTTGTGAGAACGAGGAAGTTTGTGAAAGATCATGGAGCGGTGATTGTGGGTGCGACGACCTTGGAGCAGTTGAAGGAAAATTTGGCTCCGTTTGATGGGACTCCGGCGGTGTTGGATGAGGATGTTTTAAAGAGGATTGATGACGTTCATATGAGATGTAGAGATCCTTGTTGCTCTCTATGATTATTTGTTTCTGATTTGGAAAAAATACGAAACAAGAGACTGCCTGCCTTCCTACATAAAATCTTCCGGCTTGCGCTACTACAGTTGAATGATACCATATTATTGCGGTTTGGAATCGATTATCTCCTCTTTCCTTGAGATAGATATAGGACGATGACGATTGAAGATTCTGTTTTGGGTGAGTGTAGTCTGGGCACGTGCTGGATGTTGGTTTCGACCAGAATATTGGGTTGCCACTGTATCTCTGTGGCTACGTACAATACTTTCACCTTGAAAATTGTCTAACTAACATATTTCCAAGGATTAAATTTCTTTATATTCATCCCGAAATTCTTGGGACCCTTGAATCAAATGGTGGTGATAATATTTTTATGCCAATTATTATTTTACAACACAACACTATTTATGTACAATTTAGAAATGAACATCATTTCTCTGTTTCGCTTTCTCGTGAGGTCTCATGGCATCATGCTTCGTACATCCAGCTATCATTTTCATACTGCGATACCTTCTTCTTAATAGAGGCCCATGTTACGACAGCGTTGAATCAACAATATTCTTTTTCCCCCAATCGTTCCAGGATGGATGAACAATGGACTTCCCGAACTTCGTATGTTCCTTCTCTTCTGGCGTTAGCCTCAGTATGTCACTCACAAAATTTTTCGTCGCATCTGCATTGATCGTACTGGCCTTGTAAGAATTCATTATGTGAATGAGTGGTGTATACTTCGATTCATTCATCATTTCTTGAAGATTGAGCACGTTGGAAGGATAGCTGATGTAGTTCTCCATCTTCATTGTAATCACATTGCAACGATTTTTTTCCCCGATTTTTTCCCTCTCGGCGACGGCGGCTAAAGCCGTGGAGTCAAACCGGATTTCCGGGTTGGAATCGATTTCCTCCTGCCAAAGATCAAGGCAATCTTCGGAAGTGTGACGGTTCATGATGATGAAACCGCTATTTCCAATGTTCGAGTTTTGATTGCCTTGATCTTGGAAGAGGTAGAGCTTGGAGACTTCGTCCGCTTCGCTGCTGCTTGTCGCGCCGCTTGCGGAAGGCATGATGTATTTTTGGTTGATATCCTTCACGAGATCTGAAAAAGGTGCTCCCATCAAAATATCTATATCCATGTAAATGATCCAGTCGATGTCATTTAGTAATTTCTCTTGCGAGATATAGTCGAGGATTATGGTTTTGAAACGCTTGTATTTCATTGCGCCTACAATACATCGTGGAAATTGAAAATAATTCAATTTAGCAAGTCCACCAAACTGTCGCCACTGGTGTCGCAGAAATTTCATCGTCAACTTATCAGCTACTCACCAGCACTGAAATAACCATTCATCATGTCTTCCTCCTTGTTAGTCATGACGATGACATCATCATCAAAAACTCCTTCGTATCGCAATACAGGTGCATCTGTCAAAAGGACGACTTTTCCAGTATATTCACCTCGTCGACGCATGGACAAAATGCATCGTTCTACGAGACTGCTCCTGGCTGCAGATTCTCCAAACGACATGAGGAATATGACACTCTTGTCAACGTCAATACCTGTGTTGTGTAGAATTTTATCACTTTCGTCATCACCGTGTTCAATAGTGCTGACGCCGGAGATAACAATCGTGTCTTCGTTTGGATCGTAACGTCGTCTTGAACTCTCCGACCATTCTCCCTCCCGCTTCTTGTTTGTAATAGCTTGGAAATCGGGAATAGCTACGGCACCCACAGCACCTCCATCCCTGAGATAACGTCGAAGAAAATTTTCCGATGATTCGTCGCCGTCTTTGACTTTCGGCGATTTATCGATATTCATGGAATCATCGGATAATAAGATTGAGTAGAACACGGCACAAATGAGGATGGCGAAGATCAATCGGTCTGTTTTTCGAGACAGGCGCAAAGGATCGTTATTATTGTCACGGTTTGATTTTGAGGATGGCATTGTCGACGACTTTGAATGTGAAATCACAATACTTTCAGGCACCATTATTGTTCCATCTTCATAATTGATTTTGAATTTTTTGCTTTATTTATGACTATTTCCAAGAGCGTATTATTTTTCACGCTATATTTTCACCAAAGCACCACATCCATTATCAAGCTATAGTACCACAGAGGGTGGCGTTACCGTCGCCCTTTCAAATGAAAATATTAGGTGTGACCACGAGAATGACCAGTGTCCGCAATCTAACAATGCACTATATTGTACTCTATACAAAGTAATAATTCCCAGATATTTCCGAAACTTCATGCCGACAAAAAATGTCCAGTCATCATCGGGCTGGACCAACCGCTCAGAGCTCCTCAGAGGCTCGATAGTGTGTATGGTAAAGTACTGTACGGTACTTCAAACAGAATAATAATAAATCAAAATATGAACTGTGTATTGAATTGTGGTGTGTTTTAGAGATAGAGAAGAAGAAACACAAGAGAGCTTGCTGTGCGTGAAAATATCATGATGATCGACGGCCAGACACATTATTTCGCGAACCCTTGCTCCTTAGCACACGATCAATAATATTCAGTATTATCCTAATTCTACGAAAAAGATACCATACCAACCACATCATAGAGAGCATGTCTGTTTTAGGGGTAGCTCGTGCAATATATTGAAAAGGTAAGGAGACATGCTGAAAATCACCTCTCCACCATGAGCTCTTCCTTTCGACGCCCCGGCAAAAAGGCCACCGCCCGTTCCAGACCCGCTCCTTCTGCACCGGCAGAATCACCCGCCTCTTCCACGCCACTAGATTCTTCACCTACCGCATCATCCATCACATCCGCCACGGATTCCGTATCTGAACTCTCCATCACACGGCAGCACCGAAATCCCCACGCACACAATACTCGCCGTCCACATCTCCCTGGAACCAAACCATGGACCAATAATCTCACCCTAACATCCTTTGGATTACGTGAAATAGACTCGTTCATGTTTTCCTCCACCGCCGGAAGCAATGCCGGTGGCGGGGGAGGGGGGGGAGGACAACCTCTGCAAACGTTGGTTATACTCGAAGAAGATCGTTTGACGGATGACTTGGCACGTGCCTTGTGCCGATATTGGTGTGCCGAGGGCGTGGCGCAGGGGCAGATGGTGGTGTTGGGGGCGATGCGTCCTTTGTTGGAACACACATTCGACAATTTGAATGATGCGGCAGATAAATGCGTCAATTCCGAGGGATCTTCTCCCGAAGAATTGCAAGAGTTCGTAATGTCTCTTCCAAAGAATTTACACCTCGAAAAATTTCGTTCCAAAATGGAAAAACAAACTGCGCCTTCAACTAAGGAAACGAATGACCCTCTATACGCTGAATCATTTGCAATCATCGAAGAGCAGAATGAGAGTGATAATGATGAAGACGAGAGATGCGACAATATCAAAGGCAGTGAAAGCAACGACGCTTCCACCGACGAAGGTCTCAAAATAGCATGGCAATATCGTAAGTCTGTTCAAGATGCACGTAGTGGAGTTGCCGGTGATGGCAATTCCAGAAGCGATGCAGGGGATGGGATTTACTGTCATTCGTATGATTTATCGAAACGGATGTGGGACCAATTTGCCAACCTCGGTGATAATCCTCTCCTGACGAACACAAAGGTCGTAAATTGCTGGAAAGCTTTCAGGGGATCGCTAAGTGTTGTTGATTTTCGTAAGCAAGGAATGAACCTCTTCTGCACTCTATGGAAGCACATTCAATCTACTTTTAGCGAATACGACCGTAATCGAAATCAAGAAGGTGAATCAAAACCGTCGACTGTCATTCGATTATTTCTTCATCGACTCCCCGTCGGCCCAGGATCCGTAGCCATGCCGCTTCTCATTGCAAAAATCCGTAAAGAAAATCTACCCGTTGTGGTACTGGTCACAATCCGGCCATGGAGATGGCTGACATCTAACACCGCCCAGTCTTGCGGAAGCAACAAAATCGACACGCTGTCCTCGCTTCGAAGCTCTTCTGATGTCACTCTTTCATTGGACTCATTCGCCTCACTCAGAACGCCTCCTCCGCCGGAGTTTCAATTACTTCAAGGGATTCTTACAATAAGAAAATGCGCTCCGTTTACGTTGTCCCATTATACAGATACAATCACGTCGAAGCGACCATTGTCAGAAAGGTTTGGTGTCAAAAGGGACGGTAGGAAGTTGACTGTGCAATTGTTGCATTTGCCTCCGGAGGAATTCAGTCGTGCCGGAGGAAGCGTCGGGAGTGGTGCGAGAAGCGGCGGAGGGAATGGTGAGGCCAGTTTCGACAGCGAAAAGGGTATGGTCAGTGCTGGGTTATCGATTAGTGGGTCTCATGGTGGATGTGGTTCTTCGAAGCTAGGGTCTGGAGGTCCGCTGGATTTCTAGAGTGGAGAGCTAGCTATTTGCAGGGATATCCAAATAATGAATTCAGAGAGCATGAATTTACATCCGAAGAATTTTTATACAGTACAATACATTGGTATCCATCATAGGCTCATGACTCACATACACATGCACGATTCGACTCGGTTGCACAAATGTTGGCGGCAATATCAAAATATTGGATGGATTCATAGAGTATCAATTCACATAAAATATGAAAAAATTATACACACTTGATAATTAACGTGCCGCCCTACAGACCTCTGGCTCACATCCATATGAGCGAATCGACACTGCGACGCAAAGATTCATTGACATCGAAAAGAAGCTCTCAATGTCAATCATAGAAAAGCAGGATATTGAAACTCGGGAATAGTGACAAAAATACTACATGTATATTAGTTTCTATCGAGAATTCAATGGAACTTATTGCATATAAACATACAAACGCAGCACCAAATCATTCATGACCGCAACACGATGAGGACAAACACATTTGTCTCCTGCTACGAAACGAAGGTATGGCGGCGGAAATCAATGCAATCTCGCACCAAGCAACTTCATTTCAAATCAACTCAAATCCTTAAGCTCATTTCGACAGGTCCAATATATTTATCAAGCAAGTCACCATGTTGCCATTTCCAGATCTACTTCGTTTTGAATTTGAGAACTTTTCCGTAAATGCCAAGACAGAGCTTCGCAAACTTCTTACACAGAACGTTCTTGATCGAAACGAAGATGGATGGCAGTTGGTCCTCGACCCATGCTACCCGACGATTGCTTTATCGAACAAAAATAAGAAAGCAGACGTCGAGGCGGCCGTTTCAATCATCCTAAGGAACAAGCTCGGCGCGGTTGCAAATGAGCAGAAGCGGGGCGTCCACCACTTCAAGGCGGGCAGGAGCCGAAGATTCTTCTTCTTGGATGAATGGACGAAAATCATTGACAAATCAAACAACATTATAACCAACAGTGGTTCGCTCGTCATCGAAATCGAAATCCAGAGGGTAAAGCACTCGCGCATTCATATCCAGAATCCATTTGCGAAAAACATGCTCCATCTTCTTGAATCTGGGCACATGGCTGACATGACTTTCGAAGTACAGGATGCTCGCATCAAAGCTCACAAACTAATCTTGGAAGCAAATGCACCTATGCTTGCAAGTTTTTGCGAAGGAGCGGATGAAGAATCACCAGTTCCTATGTATGACACCAAGCCAGAAGTATTTCGCCACGTTCTTCAATACGTGTATGGGGGCGTCCCTCCAAGCAAAAGTGTAATCGAAAAGTGCGGCGCATCTATCATCCACGCCGCTGATCGATACGGTGTCGTGAATCTCAAGTTAGCTGTGGAGCACGTCATAGTCGGTATGGGTTTGATTAGCATCCACAATGTGGTTGATTTTCTCCTATTTGCTGACGCTCACAGCTGTGCATTACTCAGAGAAACCGCAATGGCTTACTTCGTCGCGCGGGCCAAAGATATCTTCAAGCTTAAAACCTCGTCGAAATTATCACAATCTGCTGAGTTGATGCATGAGATAATGTTTGCTGTTCTATACGGTGAAAGTGAGTTGTCAGCACCAGTTGAGTCAGATTATAGTACTCTATCTGTCAGCGCATTGCGTTGCAAACTCAATCAAAAAGGATTGGAGTTGGATGGTTCCAAAAAAATGCTTATTGCTCGCCTCGAAGCATCTCGCTCTAAAAAGACACATCATGCGGAGTGATTTGGCGGTTCGTAACCTTAAGTCGTTGAGGATATTGTTTTAGTGGATTGTTGATGTCGGTGTAACTCAAATTGGAATTCTCTGATGTCCATAACTCAACACAATGTGAACTCTTGAAATGAAGTAAATTTCATTGCTAAATTATTGTTTCTAATTCGCGGATAGGTACAACAAAATCGACTACAACAGTTGGTTGAACAGGACGA
The DNA here is from genome assembly GCA_036940025.1 of Conticribra weissflogii. Taxonomy (NCBI): domain Eukaryota; phylum Bacillariophyta; class Thalassiosirophyceae; order Thalassiosirales; family Thalassiosiraceae; genus Conticribra; species Conticribra weissflogii. The sequence continues at coordinate 4,264 of JALLPE010000548.1, read as the reverse complement.
TAAATCATATCACATATTGCTGCATTTATACACAGACAGCTCTTTTCCACTATGATTTCCTCGGAAGTATATCGATTAGTCGTTGCACCTGAACCCTGAGGTATCATGCTTTGGTATCGTTCTCGATTTATACCATGTTTATCGTGAAAATGACCGTACGCCCAAATCCTTGGAGTAATGGTTCCGCCAGTCATGATTGTGCGGGGAAAAACCAGCGGCTCAAAATAATGATTTCTAGCGTGGCTTACAAATATATCGATTTGCCGTGAAGCGGAATCCGATTGTTTATTGTCCATAATTGGGAATTGGCTAATCGCTTTCTGTGTAGACTCGCTCAATGCTGTATCCTGAAAAGCGTTGCAAATTGTCACCCCTGGAGGCGACACAGGGGTTCCGAATATTGTCACATTTGTTGAAAAACTTCTTTTCTTTTTCGCGGAGAAAGTATCACTATTGTTGCAGTTTAATTCGACTGGGATGGACACCGCTGTTCCATGCAAAAAAATTGCATTTTTTGGATTCCATTTTGAAACACCAGTGTTACCTCTTTTTTCTTCCAATGCTGCATCATGATTGCCCCCAACAACTATTTTCATTTTATGCGGTAAAGTCCGTAACCATGCATCAAATTCGTCTAAACCTAGGCGGCCCTCCCCGCCGATGCCGCCTCCACCGGAACTGTTAGAGAATCCATATCTAAGCAAGATATCCCCGCAATGTATGAGAATGTCTCCATTGGGAACGCTTATAGATCGGTGCTTTCCGTGAGTGTCGGATAGGAACACTAGCCGAAGAGTGGCTGTAGTATTCAAGTTGCAAAATGAGACATAGCGAGTGGGAAGATCTGCTGGGGATTCATATAAAATGGGCTCATGAAGTTGAGTTTCCGACCAATTAATATATCCAGGAATTTCGTCAACGATGTACAACACTTTGCTCGATAACCTCCAATATTTGCTCAAGAACTGATCAAATTTCATCCCCCACGGGCCTATATGGAGTAATTGCTCAGGACCTCTCCATGGCGGAAGTGGAAGCATTCCGAATCTTGGTCGCTGAAAAAGATTGTTTTTCACGCATGCCATAATATCATCATGTCGTGGCCATCTTCTGAGATCGAGGGAAAATAATAACATCAATAAAGTATGGCAAATGATTGGCATCATTTGTTTTTCCCGAAGTGCTTTTTTTGTTTATGAAGGCTGCACGGATCGCCCCGGATGCCACAATGGGGGTTGATTACACGGCGCCCGGAGTGGATTAATACTGTAAAGGTGGCAGTACCTCCAGTAATGATCCCTGAGCTTGCTTAGAATAGGGACTTTCCCTGGCAGTCTGCGACTGCGGCGCTGTTTGGCTTCGGTCTTCGGTTGAGAAGGCGATAAAAGACAATATATTATGGTTCAATTGGTCTGCATATAAGGTACAAGAGTACGTAACTAAAAAAGGCATCACCTAAAAAACAAGAAGACTGCGGGACGCAGCTAGCAGTCTTGGCAGGCTACCGTAAAATGCGGTCAATAAGAAACAGCAAATGTTCACATATGTTTCTTAATTGCCGATAGTGGAGGGATGTTTTGGTTTATTACTGTTCCCATGTGAATTTTACGGAAGTCTTTTTTGGATTTTTTGGCGCAGGTGTTTGTGAGCTGAAGGAAAGCAGTGACGATGAAGAGCGGTGGCCAATTTTATTATTTTTCAATTAAAGCATTTCGATCAACAAATAATTACAGAAGTGTAGCCTACAATGCCTACTGGACACTTTGTTCCTATTGTATCGGAGAATGAATCTCTTTGGACTCCTCGGGTATTAATGCAAACATGTAAGGCAACATATCCCAGTGCAGATACTGCACTGCCATCACTTCCAGCCACTCCTCTTCCAGAGACACTTCAATTTGAACTACCAAGGAAAGAGGATAGTCCGCTCCCAGTCACTTGTCCTCCAAGCAAAAGAGCCCGTAGGCGTTATACTGTAAACTTCAAGCTTGCGGCACTGCGTAAGATAGATGAAATCTTGCTGAGCGATCCAAGAAAATCCCTTCGTAGTGCCTGTGAAGAACTTGAAATGAGTCCTGCAAACATTTCGAAGTGGAAGAAAGACAAACAAAAATTGGGAGCATGTTATAAAAGAAGTGTGCGCTCACTTCATCCTGGGAAGTCATCACAATTGGAGGACATAGAGGCTGAGCTCCTTCAATTTATTTTCGAAAGGAGAGAGAGTGCACTGCCAGTAAACCCAGTCACAATCTTACTTCATGCTGCAAGGTTGGATAATAATTTTGCACGCAAAGAATGGTGTGCACAGTATTGTGCTGTGCAGAGATTTGTCAAATCTCATGGTTATGTGCACAGGTTGGGTACAAAAGTCTCACAAAAAGATCCTCGTGAGACTGCTGCTCTTGCCCAAAGTTTCATGAAGGATTTGAAACCAAGGCTTGTTGAGCCCTGCCGGGATAAGAGGTAAACTGGACTCTATAATTATTGCCGTAATGCTGAGACTATTTTCTAAAGTAAGAAACAATTGCAATACAATTTTTCAGGTACATTCTCAACATGGATCAAACTCCTGTATTCTTCTCCATGGAAAGCAAGAGAACACTTGAGTTAGCTGGACAAAAAACAATCCACATGCAATCATCCACAAGTGATACGAAGAGAGCAACAGTGGCTGTAACTGTGACAGCATCCGGGCATCAGCTTCCCCTTACTGTTATTTTCAAAGGTGAGCCTGGTGGGAGAATTGAACAAGATGAGATAAAACACTATTCTGCAGGGCCTCTTTATGCAATGCAGAAAAAGGCGTGGATGGATGAGGCTGTAATGCTACAATGGGTGGACAAAATTTTGTGTTCATACATTAACACACAACCAGCTCATGTCGTTCAAGTGTTATTGTTGGATTTGTATCGCTGCCACATGATGGGGTCAGTGGTAGAAAAATTTAATGATCTCGGTGTTGAAGTACAGCATATTCCTGGAGGATGTACGGGACTGTGCCAGCCAATTGATGTTGGCTATAACCGCCCATTTAAGTGTAGGCTCCGGAGATCATGGGAGTTGTGGATGGTTAGGGAAGGTTTAGTGAATGGTGTTGTACGATCTCCTTCTCAGGCTGAGGTTGCAAAATGGATTGTCATGGCTCAACATGAAATGACAACGAAAATAATAAAAAATTCTTGGCTTCATTCTCCATACAACTGGTTTGAAGTTGAAGAATGAGGTTTAAAATTAATACTATGAGGAATGAGGAATTGCGATCAAAATTAATATTATTTTATTTTTTGGATAAATTAGAAACCATCGATCACAATTTTTGAGTAACTTATTACTTTTCAAACTCTCACCTCATCCTCTTCTTCATTGTTTTTCCTCTTTTTACCTGCCGCGATATTGTCAGCAAGATCAATTGATTGATCTGTTTTTGATCGAAACTCCATATTCTCCAAAGTCCTCCCAATTACTTTTGCATAGCAATATCCTTGATTTTTTCACTTTTTCAGCCTTTCAATAGTCAGAATCATCCTCCGACAAAACCTCTGTAATTTGAAGAAGAATTCCGGCATAGTTTGCTGCGTGCGCAACCAAATGGTGAGGGAGAAATCCAACTTTGCACTGGGCAAAACCCTCATGAACCCAGTAACAAGCCAGTGTTGGCTTCATGCTTCCTTTGAAAAAATTCCTTTCAAGTTTCACGCAAACAACACTGCCCACATCCAACACTTGTCCACAGTATGAGTGGAGGTGACATGACCGCCCGCGATTCCCTTCTTCTGTTCCTACAATGTCAACAGACACTGCCATTGCAAGTTGCGATGAGATAGCGAGCGTTACTGATGTTGTGCGTGAAGTTTGCTTGTAGGGTAATTTTGCCCAGGTGAGTGGTAGTATAGGCAATATGGGGATCGTTCTCACGCATTTTTTACATAGAATTCATTGGTTGTGGTGAATTCCTCTCAGGACAAGCCAGAGCGGAGCTATAGAGACTTTTGCTATTATTTTTTTTTGTTTCTTAATACCCACTGTTTCTTATTGACCGCCTTTTACGGTATTTAAGATATTATGAAAGTACTATACTGTTAATCTAGGTATAATTCATATCAGTCCCAAATATTATTCATCCATGTTTGCACAAGACGGGCAGACTATATCTTTACATTTTTTTGCACCCCATTTTGATATCTTTATATATTAAATTTTTTCCGTATGGAGGTAGTAGAATATTGCACGGTAACATAGAGCGCCTCTTGATAGGCTGTGTAGT
>JALLPE010000547.1:0-16468 GCA_036940025.1 Conticribra weissflogii | reverse complement strand
GCGCGTACACAAAAAACCTGCAAATTTGTTAGCTGTCGGGCTGTTAAACTGTCAAGAAGTTTAGTAAAAAAACGTCGTCGACAGCTAACAAATTTGACGTTTGCGCGTACACCCTATTGCCGTTTTGGCTGGCTATTCCGGTGTCGTGCGTGCAACACAGCAAAAAATATATCTACCTAGATATCCACTGTGTGTCATCGTCAGTCATCGCCACGTGGATGATCTAGAAAATTGGATTACGTATCATAATATAATTATACTGTTCTATTTCGAATTCCGTCGTGAAATGAATTGCGGAACTCCATCGAACATGCTTATCGTGTAGTAGTGGGTATGGTGCTCTTCTTTCCGACGATTTTTTTTTCTTTTCGTAGTTTTTCCCGTTTTGATCCACTGACGTGTCAGTACGTGCGACTCTTCTTCATATAATATTTTATGCTATATTATTATTGTGTTTAGTGTAGTTATTCACGTGCTCTACGACCATGCATAAGAGAGTCAACAAAAAGACTTAGTAAGCGAACGAAAAATTTCCACCACAAGCCACAGTTTTTCGTCAAAATATTATTTGGTATTGTACCTACCGCTTTCTACGGCAAGATCGGCATTCGGCAACACGACGCAGGTTGCATAAAAATCTCACAAGCTATTTCATGGTCCATCCTATATTCTCAGTCTTTTTCATCATCATTCAGACTGTTCAGAATCCCAACCAAAAATAATGCCGACAACCCAACCCAGTCAATCGACTCAACATCAGCGGGCGGCTCTGTTCGCTCTGTGTCTTTTATCTTCTACCGAGTTGGCTTTCTCGTTTCAGTCCATTCACAACCGCCATGACATCCTCCTCCGCCAACCACGCCATCCGATTTCTCACCCGTCGGTTTCTCATCGTCCACAAAGAGCGGGACTGCCATTACCACAACATCTCAACTTTCACGTTCCATCAACATGCTTCGCTGCGGCTAGAGCCACTTCAATATCATCCTTTCTTTTAATGTCCTCCATAGGCGGAGGAGACGAAGACGATCCCTTCGGTCGAAACAACGACGACAACAAAAATAACAATCCGCTCAACGAATGGATGAAACGAAGAGAATCCGACAATGCCAGATTCGCCAGAGAACAATTCGCCGAGACGCGATTGCCCATTTCCTACGGCGCCATAAACAACGGCAACGAGCAAACGTTCGGTCCTCTCTCCACCCCTTCCGAGGAGGACGACGCGCCTTCCTCCTCTTCCAACTCGTCGTCGTCGTCGTCGTCTTCTTCTTCCCTGGCACGCCGCGAATCCCCCCAACAAAACGAACCCAACCCCTACCTAAAAGTGGTCTCCCGCCTCACTCCCTCCGACCTCATCTCCCGATTCACGGCCACCGCCTCCCCCCGCGTCCAAGACGCCGTCCGCACCACCATCCTCGGTCTCATCGGCGGATTGCCCCAAATGGCCTTCGAAACCCGCACCATCGCCACGGGGGAGAGATTGGCCAGTTTGATGTTTCAATTGCAGATGACGGGGTACATGTTCAAGAACGCGGAATATCGCCTGAGTTTGAGTCAGAGTTTGGCCGGTGGCGGCGGCATCGGGGGAAGGAACTTGTTGTCGGCCGGGAGGGAGGAAGGAAAGGAATGGAGGGAAGGCAAGTTGGTCAACGGCAAAATTAAAGTTCGCTACGGCGGGAACAACAACGGCGGCACGGACTCCCCTTCCGGCGACGAATCTTCTTCCAATACGACGTCTGCATCGTCCTCGGGCCTGGAGATAGAAGTAGACGCCGAGGCGTACATGTCCGAACTCCGCAACGAGGTGTCCAACCTCCGCGAGGAACTCGCTTCGACGAAACAAGCGAAGGAAGAAGAAATTCGCAAAGATTTATTGTTGTACATTCGCACCTTGCCGGCGAGAGAGTTGAAAGAGCTGACTGGCACGATGAGCCCGGAGGTTTTGGATGCGATGAAGGGTTTGGTCACGGCCGTTTTGGCGGGAATCGGGAATGACGACGAGGAAAGAGGTGGAAAGGGAGCGCCGGCGATGGGGTTGGAGGGAATGAGTGCCACTGTGATTGGTCCGAAGACGGTGACGGAGCAGAGTGGGGAGGCTTTGGCGCAGCTTTGCATGTGGCAGTTGGTTGTGGGTTATAATTTGAGGGAGCTGGAGGTGAGGGAGGAGTTTCGTGCGTCTTTGAAGGCTTTGGGGAGTGGCGGGGATGGCAGAGATGGCGGGAGTGGTGGTACCACTGGCGGTGTGCAATTTGGTCCGGGTGCTTTGGAATAAGGTCGATCACACATTTCGCTATTTACCGGTAATTGTTTTTGTTTTAGATGAAGATTTGGCGTGCAGTGTTATTCTATGTAGATGAAAGTGAACATTAGCAGCTTCGCACAACGGAAAATGTAAATCTTGCTACTAGTGACAACCATCTTCGATAAAGATGTACTCATATGACGAACACGAGCTTTTACCATACAATGATAATTCACGCTACTAAGAATGAAGCCGAATTTGTTTCAAAAAATTTCATACTTCCTAGAGAGGCAGCATCAATACTAGTTTCCTATCTCGAACGAAAGTTCTTGGAGCAAACTTTACTCCAAAGACTGGTACTACTCGACGCCGGACGCTTCGAACCGGCCTTAATATTGCTCATGAAGAGTCCACTCTTCGAGCCTGATCGCTTTGCACCTTTCATGGAATTACTACTAGAACCGAGGTTGCTGCTACCGACAGCGCTCTGACTCTCTCCACCCACAAACACAACGTGGTTAAGAGTCACGCTCTTACTCGAACATGAGCTGTAACTCCTCGATACAGTATTGGGCTTTCCTCCTGCTCCTCTGTTTAGAAACGATGTCACTCTCTTACGGTTAATGGAATGGCTTGACATTAGCGCCAGGGATAGGAGGCTTCCACCCTTGGATGGAATGCTTGTTGTGTCTGTGTTCGGTGCGGAGGGTTTGCCATCAGCGAGGGAGTGGCTCTTGAGTTTTTTCGATGGATTACTGTTCGCTNAGTGCCAGGGATAGGAGGCTTCCACCCTTGGATGGAATGCTTGTTGTGTCTGTGTTCCGTGCGGCGGGATTGCCATCAGCGAGGGAGTGGCTCTTGAGTTTTTTCGATGGATTACTGTTTGCTGCATTTCGGCTATTTTCTTTTGAGTCTTGGCTTGCGCCGCCGATCCCGGAGATGCTCCTTTTCCTGGTCAATGCAGTCTGAGATGTGGTAATGGCAACATTCAGACACAGGTAAAAAAAGTAAATCCGCAATTTCTCATGTCGAAGACATTCATTATTTATCGTCGTCGCTTACCTTGATGATTTTGAGGTCGTGTTGTGTTTTTTCATCCTCATCGATCAAGCGAGATCTGGTGAACTCGCCATCGCCTTCATATGCTTCTAAAATGCGATTCATCCTGGCCCTTTTGGCGAATCGCTTTGCTAGACGATCTTGTTCTTTGTCTTCGTCGTCTTCGCTATTCGCACCGGTATCTGGAAAAAGAAATACGGTCAGAATCAAATGGAGCATCAGATAAAGTATAAATGAACATTATTCGATGGTATAACGTGTCACTCCAAACGAAACTCACTGTTTTCATCAACTTCTTCATCCTCTTCATCATCAGAAAAGTTTTCTTCTAAGAAATCGTCATCTTGTCTATGCAGGAATCGTTCCTTCAACATTCGGTCAAGAAGAACAGCCTCGTCATCTTCGTCATCAGCCGCATCTTTCTTATCCTTCTTTCCTTCGCCGCCTTCTTCGTCCTCGTCGTCGCTATTCAACTCATCATCATTCAAAAGTCCAAGTCGCTTTGCGTCATCACGATTATCCGCGGCAACAAGTTGATCAAACCTCAGAGTACCTCGGGCGCCACCAACACCACTGGCAATACCTCCACGACGCCCATCGTAACCTTCTCTCATCCTCCGAATAATTTCCTTATGCCTCTCCTTTTCCTCTCGAGCTTCGAGTTTCTTCCTCGCTGCTTCACCAGCCTCCTCGTCTCCTTCATTGTCAGAAACGTCATCTACGACGTGCTCCATGTCTTCCTCGTCGATGTCAACATCGTCGTCTTCGTCGTCGTCCTCTTTCTTCTTTTCGATAGAGAACCCAAAGTCCTCTAGACCGACGATGCCTTCTTCTTCCTCCTCTTCTTCGGCTTCGCCTTCCACGAGACCTCCGCCTTTTCTGCGGCGTTTTTTCTCGCGCGCAAGTGCTTCCTTCTCTTTTTTGAGCATTGCTTGCCATGCCGAGTTTTTGGGCTTTTTGGATGCCGGTTCTTCTACGGGTTCTGCAGATGTTTCGACTGACTCGGCGGCATCGGTGACCGCATCTTTTCGGTCGGTATTGCCAATACTGCTGGCTTCTTTCGACTCTTTCGAATTATAATATGGTTTGCTCTCTTCCCCTACTGCAAGAGGGTGTTCAACCGCAGTTACACCAACCGTATCTGCAGTGGCATCGTCTGAAGGTGTCACTGCCTTGCCTTCAAACAAAGTTGCTGGTTCAGTTTTTGGGCTGGACAAAATACCCACGGAATTGCTTTCGTCGGATCTTACTGGAGTTGATACATCGTCCAAACTCGCACAACCACGGGGGTTTTCGTTGAGCTCGCTGTCCTGAAGTGGAGACAAGTCTTTCGTACCTTCATTTTCATCAGTGGGTTCAGATTCACCAGCGCAGCCAGGATTGATGACATCCTCCGTCTCATCCTCGCCCTCCTCTTGTTCTCCTGTTTCAGTCTTCTCTAACTGACGTGCATAGGCCAACTCTTCATCTTCATCTTCTTCATTTTCTTCGACTTCATCGTCAAACTGCATTTCCTCTGTCGAGATCAACATATTCAACTTGGCGGCTTCGGAGTGTGCAGCTTGTTGTTCCATCAACAAGATTTGCTTTCGTTTTCTCTCCTCCGCTTCCTTACAGTCTCGGATGTGATCTTCTTCTGTCTTATATCCAAGTTCGCTGTGTCATCGTGTCAAACAGTGTACAGTGTGAATGAGATCGTTGGGACACATATTTCAGACAAACGGATAAATTAAAGTTTGCTTACCGAGCCAGCCAGCGATTACCAGCCTGTTTTTGCTTTGCAATAAGCGAAATGCGGAGGGCTGTTCTCGGATCAATGACTTTTTTATTGCTCTTTTTGGTTGGGCGCGATGGGCTGGGTTGTCCACGTGACCGCGACATCAAGTAATCAAAGGCAGACTTTTGTCTAAGCTTGGTATCCTTGTCAGTTGCTTTTGTGGTTGGAATTTTGGTGCTGTCTGACCGACCTGGTGCAACGATCTCGAGCTCATCATCAGTTTCCTCGTCACTCTCCTCGAGGTCTATCATTCCTATTGCCATAGCATATTTTGAAGTGACATGATCACCTTTTGCTGCTTCGTTGTCATATTGGTTGGCTAATCCCTGTGAATCTTTTTCCGAAGATTCTGATTCGACTGTATTCTTTGTTTTGTTTTCTATGCTCGTTTCCCTTACAAGTTCATCAGCCTTCTCTTCCTTTTTTACTGCAATGGCAAACTCCCTCAGAGTGATATTCTCGAGCCGAGTTTGTCTCAATTTTTCAATCAAGCCAACCCTATTCTCGGCCCTCTTCACTACTAACTCTTCCCTATTCGTATCAAATCTTGCTGCAATAGCCATTGCTCGTTGGCGATCTTGCTCCGACAGCTGAGGCCCCGATTTGATTTCTCCAGACTGTCGCGAGACGTGTTCTTTACCCTCTTTTTCAATTCCTTCGGCATCGTCAGAAGCAAGATGAGCTAGTTCTTCATTGCGAATTCGAGCTTCTTCGAGTTGACGCAAACGGGCCTTGGCCGCGTGATCACGAATGTGCTTCGCCATTCTACCTTTCTTACTGTTGGACGTCCGCGATTTTTTCTTGTACGATCTTCGTTTAGTCCGTTTTGCTTCTTTGGAGTCATCTGAATCAAAAGCCTCTTCATCCTGCTCAGCTCGTGACTTTCCTCCAATTTTGCCTCCTTTCTTTCGTGATGAACGTGGACGGTCGTCATAATCGGATGAGCTATCATTTCCATCATCGCCGGTCCCTTCGACATCTTCATCGCTCTCGAATTCCGGGGAACCTTCCCCTTCACTTTCCACAGACTCGTTTGCTCTATTCACTAACTCTGTAAGCCGCATTTTGATATTGGCTTTCATTGTGGCCGTCAGCTTTTCAATGCCGAAATGAGTCTTGACAGAGCCTTGAATATCTTTGACGGTGACAGTATCTATGTCACATTCCTTGAATATGCGATCGACTACATCAATTATCTCGTGTTCGGTAGGTTGCTTAGAAGTTATTGACGTTGAATCGGATTTGTGCTCATTGGAGATAGTTGGTATAGTAGTTGTTTTAATTACCTTGGATAACTGGTCGGATGTGGATTGCAAGTCGCATCTTTTTAAAGACACTTCGACTTGATCTTCAAACTTCCTTACCTCGTTCGTTGTATTGAGCACCTCATTGTTTTCGTTCTCATGAAGGATCTCTTTAGAAATTGATCCATTTGCCGTCGACACCGAGTCCGCACACCCTTCGTCCTTATCTTTGTGACGATCTTCTTCCATCTCTTTGTTCATTACGTTAAGTAACGCAGATTTCGATCCGTTCTCTCTTCCTTTTGGTGTCACTTTTTCGTAGTTACTTCCAGAATTACATTCCTCGCCACCAAATCTTTCCTCATTGTTTCTGTTGTCTGCGTCCACGTCTCCATGTAGATTTTTCTCCTTCGCTTTGATGGAATTCTCAGATACTGCTGTTTTTGACGCTTTCTTTCTTCCCTTGGGTTTTACTTTATCGTCATCACTACTATAGTCACTCTTTTCTTCTTCTCCTACTACCTCGAAAATATTTTCCACATCACTGTTTGCTTCATTTGCAATACCTTCGTCATCATAGGAAAACGAAAATTTTTGGGAAAACTTACACCCTTCGTTTTGAATGATATCATCCCGTTCAAAACCATCAATGTTCAACTCATTCTTGGTACTGTTATCTGTGAAGGAGTCCTCGAGGAAAATTGATGCCTCCATTTCTTGCTTCAAGTCAACTTTCTCATTGTCCTTCGACACATCAAGTGTTTCCAGAGCGGAGGAGTTCCCATAGCGGCCACGACGTTTCCTGCTTAGCTTGGGTTTTCTTCCGCTTACGTTCAAGCCTCCATCTAGCTTGGATTCCGAAGCTTCAACACGGGCACTCAAATTGCCATCGTACGCACAATAATTTGCCTTCAGTTTCTGAAGCTTGCTAAATGACGTTTCGTAAACGTCTTCTTCTCCAATGTCTTCTTCGTAAGAATTTGCAACATCGGAATTGCTCGCGTCGGCATGGTTGGCGGCATCGTCATTGGGAGACTTCGTTTCGTAGAAGTCCTTGCCGTGAGCAATGATGGCGGCGCGAACGATATCATCGCAGGGGTCAATGGCTCCCATCACGACAGTCTTGGGAGTGAAGGTCATGCTATTTCCGATAGATGTACTGAGATTTTGTCTAAGATTTATTGAAACTGAACGATGTCTCTTTGCGATTGTTGTTTCGAACTATGCCGTTCTTCTGTGGGGTGTTGTAGAATTCTTGATTTGTTGCAATGTTGCGAATCATATGCACGTGTCTGCCATTATTTTAAGACAGGAATTTTGTTTCAGCCAATCGGTCAGCGGGGTTGGACTTCAGCTGCTTTGTTTTTTCACTTCCCATATTAACCTGCATTATCCATCACCACGACGACACAACGTAATAAAAATAAATGTTTCATAGAGCGTACGATAATCAACGGCACTCCCTAATGAATACACAACATAAAATAAAATATATTGAATGAGCATCAAATCATGGTTACTCATTGTTCCCAAGTCAACAAATTCCATCGTGAAAATCTAGTACCTTCGCGCCATTTGTTTTCAACGTGTATAAGAGCTGTGATAGTACTACAAAAGAGGTGATATGATGTGTAATACAATAATTTTTCGATACCAAAAAGCCGTAACTAGGCCTAGTAAGGGCGGGCCTCGAATGAATAAAAAGGTTATGAGCCCAGCTAGGACAAATGGCAAAAAATGAGGAAAAATTTGCTCCATGTATGCAGTAGCACATCAAAATGGTGATAACATTGAAAACAAAATAGCAGTCCAATCAATGTGTAATAAAACATAACCCCCTACATGTCATATTTGCTTTGAGTGTTGAAATGTTTGAACACTAATTCATAATGAGATCTATAACATATCTTGATTTTTGTTTGAATGGTTTGTGCTGGTCTCCTTGCACATATTTGGTTTCTATCATTTCCATTGTAACTGTGTTACTGCCAAAATATGAGGATTTATATGCAATGTTTGAATATTGCAACACTTCAAAATTTTGTGACACTGACACAAGTGTATAACATGTCAAGTCATGTCAAAAAAGCTTGAAAACTGCCAAACTTTAAGGCAAAAACCATACTTCCAAGCATGTTTTTATACAGTGCACTCTTCTTGCTCCAAAGATTATAAAAATGCAATAAAAAATGAAAAAGGCAATTTTTTGTCTCCAGGTCATCATATGGTACACCCTACAAAAAAGGAATCTCCAAAAATTGACTTCACAACAAATTTCATGCCCTTAGAATTTTGCAACATTGTGGTCTTTGATTGTCATGTTGTGGACCTGCTGACAACATTTCCAACTAAGCACATCATTACATCAACCTTCTTGTGCAGCTGTTTTCAGTTACATGAGGAAGATGTCAGGGGCAGCATGTGCTTTGCTCAGGGAATCTTGCTTAATGCAAGAAAGCAAGCTCTTGTTCCATCAACACATCTATGATGGGTAGGAAAATCTCTCTTCATCATATCAACACTTCTGCTACTAGTGGGAAAGGTTTTTTGATAACAAAGTGGTATGTGGGTTGCTGTGGCATTAGGTCTGATATACTAGGAAAAATTAATGTAGTAATGGCCTCACAACAATCATGGTCATGGCCCAAGTAGTCGCTATCAGAGTGATCTACCCACATAGTTGCTAAGTAAAAATTATGAGTTATAACTAAGATGTGGATTGTCATGTTGTGTGTACACCTTCATTGTAACATCTTGTTCTGATGCTGAAAACAAGCTCATCACATTGCAAATAGTGGTTTTAAGTTTTAGGAATATTTCCTGCGCCATCTTCTCCGCTTGCTCCTTTTATACTTCCTCTCTTCTGACATATGCTGTATTATTTTCGATTCAAATTTACCTAAATATTCTATCTTCCAAGAGAACCCAATTATTTTCTTCGACAACACTATTGTACGTCATGGAAAATAGCAACATCCAAGATGAGGCATCTAACAATCCCTACCTCCAAATGCGCAATGAAAAAATCGCACGGAACCGAAAACGTCTAAAAGAGCTAGGCTTGTTGACCAAAACACCCGTGTCGGAGTCCTCAACAACAACATGGAAAAAATCGCTCCCCCCGTTAAGTCAAAAACGAACTCTTCTCCCCGGGCAGCCGCTCCGACGTTCTGCGAGAAATCAAAACACCGCAGTAAAACGCGGTAGTTCTTTAGTGGACGATGGAATCATCCCCGAAAATGATGCAACGTCGACGGCGAAGAGACAGAAAATATCCGGACGCGAGTTCGTCCCGAAGAAAGAAGAAATTAGAAAACAAAATAGTACTACGGCGAGGATGATCTCATCGTCGCCAACTGCACCGGTCTCTAATAATTCCGTAAAATCAATATCTTTAGATATTCCCAAATTGTTGTCGAAATACCTCTTGACTCCATTACCAACCTTTGGTAAAGAATACGTTATTACAACATCCTTTGAAGAAGCGGCTCACGACGCCGATAAATTACGCGTGGCAGTATCATCGTCTTCCACAAAACGTCTTTCATTCAACAAATATTGCGGTGTCCAAGAGTGGAAAAATGCCATTTTTCTATGGGTCAATATCGACAACGATGCATCGTATTCGTCATCGGGGTACACGAACGTATTTTCGAAGGGGGGAAGGCACATGACATGGTACGGGGGGAGTAACATGAGAGAAGATTCTCCTATCATTCGGAAATTGATTCGGGTGGGGAGGGAAGCGGCGTCTCTGACTGAGGGGAATTCCAGAGATGAAATAACAACAGCAACGGCTGTGGTAGAAGGAGCAGCAACGGCAACAACAACGACAACAACAACTATGACAACAACATCAAAATCAACTTCCTCTAGCTCTCTATCTGATGACATCATTGGATATTCTACCTTTGAACGGAAACCTGACGAAGATATCCATGCAAACATAATATTATGGTGTCGAACCTACGACATCCATTCCAGGAAATTAACTCCGTATACGTGCTTTGGTAGACTGTCGTACGTGAAACACGAGGAGAATAGTCATCCCGTGGCGTTTGAATGGAATTTATTGGATTATGATAATTTTGCCATTGGGAAGGATGATAAAACCGACGGTGTAGTGAGGAATGCAAAGGGATTACTGTTTTTCTCTATGATCGGGAAGGATGTATGAGATTTTAAAAGAAAATGACGCTGTGCAGTTGTTTTCTACTTCGTTTTTCTTTTGAATGTTCGGAACTCACTTCGCTTTACATAACATTCGAGTAGATACACTTTCCCATTAATTTTGATTGCAATAAATGGAAGCAATGCGATCAATTTCTTGTTATAATGTCATGGTAATTATTGTGGTCCGACACTGCGTTTCTCCCGAAACTTGCACCGTTCATTGCTCCAGCCATGCTCCCTCCAACAATTCTTGTTCAGAATGTGTGAGCTCGCTCACTAGAGAAGAAAAAGGCGAATGTGTGCGTAAGCTACTAATTCCCATATGAAAAGTATATATTATTTTGAGCAAGCCATTATTAGCGAGTGCCAGAGTCGCAAATACACACCACACAATACTCGTCACCAGGCACGCACACATCCGTCGCCATGTCTGAACCCTCCGGCGACAGAGCCACCGCCGCCGGCGCTCGCGTCCACGGCGACGACCACGACGATAAAATGGCCTACGAAGAAGAAGAAGGAGAAGACGAAGACTTCGACATGCCCCCATCCGAATCCAACGCCGCCAACGATGAAGCACCCGCCGCCGCCACGACGAACGCCCCCGACCCCGAAACACCCCTGCAACTCCACTCTCCTCCGGGATCCTCCCCCGGAATGATCATGCGATCCGGCCGACGCAAACGGCGGGGAGTGTCCACGGGTGGTGTGGGTGCTCCGACGCCGACGCCGAGGAAGGCGGCGAAGAGGAGTAAGATCCGGCACGGTGAGGGGGTGGCGGAGCGTGAGGATGTCGGGACTGGCGGTGGGGTCAAGGGAAAATTAGAAGAAGAAAAAGAGGAAGATGGGAAAGAGAGAGGGGATGATGGAAATGCGGCCGTCGATGACGTTGGAGCGATCTCAGCAGAAAGACGGGAAGTGTCGAATGATCCTACGTCCACAGTCCCTTCTGCCGCATCCGCAGAATCCACCGCCGCATCGTCGCCCTCGTCCGTCGCAAACTCCGCAGTCGCGGCCGCAGCCGCAGCATCTGTCACAGTCAATGCCGCCGCGGCCCCGTCCCACCACACCGTCCAAGGAATCCGTCTCCCGTCGCAGCGCACGCCCCAACCGCCCAAAACGCCCGCCGTTCCCAATGCCGAGTCTCGAGCGGAATGGCAACTCGCGGGCGGGGGTGGCCCAGGCGGAAGGCGCCTCGTTTTCGATCCGTCGCCGGTGGCGGAGGCGCCGCGGTCGTCGTCTTCGGCTGGATCGCATGGGGGAGTGACGGTGGCGCAGCGACTTCGGTGGCAGAGGGAGATGCAGCAGCAACAACAGCAGCAGCAGCAATCGCAGAGGCGAACCGATGTCGATGTGTCGAAAAGCGTGAGTGATGGCAATCAGCAGCAACAGCAGCAGCAGGACTGGCAACAGCAACAACCAAGTCCAGAGCAAGATTCCGACAATGCCACTTTCCTCACCAGAACCAAACGCTACGTTCAAAGACACTTTCTCTACGCCTTGTCCCTCTTCCTTCTCATGCAAACCGCTCACATCACCGGTATGGATTCGCCTCTCTGCGAGACGTTTCCAC
This sequence comes from Conticribra weissflogii, assembly GCA_036940025.1. Classification (NCBI taxonomy): domain Eukaryota; phylum Bacillariophyta; class Thalassiosirophyceae; order Thalassiosirales; family Thalassiosiraceae; genus Conticribra; species Conticribra weissflogii. Next base: position 4,397 of record JALLPE010000547.1, on the reverse strand, counting down.
ACTATGCGGCCTTTTTGGATAGAGAGGCGCAAAAGGATTGGTTGGCGGATTCTTACGGGATCAATTGGAAGGGGAGGTATCACGGTCTTGGAGAAGGAGGGGAAGGCGTCGTGGAGGTCAACGGAGAGGAAGTTGATGTTGATGACGACGACGCCAAACACGATGACGATCAAACAAAATTGGAACAAGTGGAAAAAGAGAAAGAGGAAAATGAAGAAGAAGATGAAGAAGAAGAAGAAGTCGAAATCATCCAAGAAGAAACAATCATCTACGAAACGGATCCCCACCTCCTACAACTCGCCGAAACACAACTCCGCGCCCAACAACTCAAAGAATACCAACTCCGAAAGCTCGATTTGGCCATTGCCCAAATGGAACGAGATTTGGCCGTTTTGGATTCGGTGTCCTTGCCGGAGTTTTCGGAAAAGTACGATGCGAAAGTCTACGAGGAGAAATCGAAGAGGGTGACATCGGGGATAGAGAGGTATAGGCACGAGTTGGAAAAGTGGGAAACGGCGGTGGAGGAGGCGGAGGTAGCCATGGAGGGGTTGTTTGAGGGGGAGTTGGAGGTGGAGGAGGCGAATGAGGTTTTGGAGGATTTGGAGAGGGTTTCTTTGGTGGGGGGGTCGAAGGGAAGGGTGTTGGATGTGGACGAGATTGTGGTGCCGGGGGAGGGATGTGAGGGTATGGATTATATTCTTCCGGCGGTGCTGGAAGAGGCGGGGGAAGATTTAGACATGGAAGCAGAGCAAGAGGAAGAAGAGGAAGAGGAAGAGGAAGAGGCTGTTGTTGTCGTGGGAGGCATCGATGTCCAGGCCCTGGATTTGGCAAGCGATGCCCTGGTCCGATACGAAGATGCTCAAAATGCATTCAAAAGTCTGATCGATTTGGCAGAAGAAACCAAGGACGCTCTCATTGACGAAGACGAATTGGGTTATGGGCGAAAATGGCTGATACAAGTTCTAAACCAAGAATTGGAAAAACTCGGATTGAATACCAACCCGCCATCGTATTTCGAACCCCTCAATGTCACTATCATCGACCCATCGTCATCTACAAGAAAAAAGGAATACACCGCAGTGAACATCCTATCCGACATCGACCGCCTTCTCGAAATCGAAACCGCCGACCGAACCGGGAAATTCGACCTCGCTTCCATTGCCTACGGTGCCAGGGTATTGCGACGCGGCCCCCGCGCCACTTCACTTTCTCTCTACGAAACCCTCCCGCTTTTCAACCGAATCTTGGCATACTCCAAATTGAGATTCTACGGACATCCACCCGAAGCAGCTCTCGTTCCTTCCATTTCGATGCATCCGCGGGGCCAATGCTGGTCTTTTCAGAATGAGTGGACTCATCCTCTATCGAGTAATCGACGGGGTATCACCCGCGATGGCATTCGTGGGGAATATGCGACATTGACTGTGGCATTGGTCAAGCCTGTCTTTGTATCAGAGGTGGTGGTGGAACATTTGCCTGCGAGTCTGTCAAAGGTGGATGCGAAATCGGCAGTGAAGAGGTTTCGGGTGGTGGGATTTGAAGACGTTGGGGCATTTGGGGAGCCTTGGGAGTTGGGCACTTTTGAATATAATATTCACGGTGAGTGTTGGCAAAGTCATTTCATTTTTTTTTCGAATAAATTGTATTCTTAACTAATGTTTCTGTGGTTATCTTTTATGTGCCCAACTGCTTTGATTTCAAAAAGCTCCATTTAGTTTGCAGATGTTCCAAATACCGAGTTCAATCGATGGGTTGAGTGTCCCGAAACTGAAGGCTATTTCTCTCGCTGTGGATTCGAACTGGGGAGCCGATTACACATGTCTTTATCGTTTCCGCGTTCATGGAGTTTAACATAGTAACATATCTTCAAGGGTTCCAGGTGGTTCTTTCACATATTGAAAGAATGATTTTTGTTTTTGTTCGCAAAATTCTTGGAAAACTGCTTTTCAAGATGAAAATCGATTGCAACTTTCTTTGAGTTGATGAAAGCAACAACTGGCTCTATTTCATTTAAAATCTTATGTCTAGAACATCAATTTACATTTTTTGAGAATAGGACATTTTCCGTTTGTACCTTCGTTTGTCGCCAGTCATACTGCAAAATCAAAAGAATCTAGTAGAGAGGTAGCAATTCGACTTCAGCGCAAACTGCCATGCGGTCATCTTTACTGTGAAGCTGATGCGATGAAATAGACAAATTCAGTGTAGACTTGAGTTGATGAAAAGCTCAAAACAAGTTTACAAAGCCACATGATGCTGACCAAATGCTGCACCATTTGGTCTTGAAAGAGAATAATACGCCAAGTTTCCAGCAATCTGTAACATCCAAATACCACATTATAAGGTTGAAAATGTATGATGGGAATAAATAAAAATATATTTACAGTCTTTTCAGGATCATACATATGCAAATATGATGACACTAATAACTTTTCTCATTCATTGGAAATCCAATGTTGTGCCTTGATCCCATGTATGGTTCCACTTCTGGCCTAATTTTAAACATATTAGTTGCCACCCCATGGATAGCAGTGATTGTGGCAACTAAGTTCTTAAGTAAATGGTGTTGGAAATTTCAATGTCACCCCTTCATAAGAATATTATTATTTTGAAATCTCAGACAACCTGAAAATATTTCAATCATAGAAACAATCATAGCACGTTTCCCCATTTGAGATATAGATCCTGCTCCCCTATGTGGTCAAATACAATTATCTTTCTAGTTGCAAGCAATTGTACCAAAATTGAATATGATGATGTCATATCTACCAGTCCCAATATCTATAACCCTCTCAAGTAAAAAGAAATTATCAATTATCAACACACTTCTGAGTATGATCCAATTCACCCAGTCTTCTGTCCATGGATGTGCCAGAATGTTCATGCAGCCAGAAATATGTGCCCTCAGAGCCCAACCAATGGCAAGACCCAGCAAACAGCAAACCCAGGGGCAACATCCCCTTATAATGAGAACCCCAATGATACAGATATAGAATGCAAACATCATCATGACCTAAGAAATTTCCTAAAAATCAAAATTATTCTTTCATCAACATGTTTCTTCCATCAACATTGGATGCGCTCTCCATGCATGCAATAGTGCTATCATAGATGCATTCAAACCAGTGTAACAAATTGGAGGTTGTGATTTGGAAACCCCACTGCCCATTGATTTGTCAACAAGTTATTTGAAACATGTGGTTCTTCAACTGCAGCAGATATTGTAAAGATTGATGACACCGCCAAAACCCCCTGGGATCCCAATGATCCAATTAAAATGCTTTTCAAATCTTAGTTGGAAATTACAGTTGTTGGCATGTTGGTTATAGTTTCAACACATGACATGTCACAGACATGTCATGATGTTATGTCAATATTGAATAATTTCTGCAATGTGCCAACTTGTCTGGGATATTGCAAGGACATGTGTACTGGGCCACATAATCAAGTAGTGTTTGTCATCTCTCCTGTGACAAATGCATGCAAATTCAATTCTGAAGAATCTATAGGAAATGAAACAAAAATTGGGAAAATCCTCAGTTGAAATAAAAATACCATTTCAATTATTACCAGTTTACAACAATTATTATTCAAAGCAAAATATGATTTGAGAAAGATTTGCAATGAAAATCATAAAAATTGCTTTGCAACACACTCTTCCTCATGATCTCTTCTGGTTGAAAAATTAATTTTTCTTTTTTATTTTTCATCTGAGCTCATAAAAATAATTTCTGGTCACATTCAAAACCCATTTTCACCATAGCAGCACAGTGCCTAGAAAAAGCATTTGATCAAGAATCAAAAATGTAGCAGTATATTCACCACAGGCGGCTAAATCCAGTGTTTCATTATCTCTGTCATTACCAATTAGTCCTGTCTTGACTCCACACTAACCAGCACTTCCTCGTCATTAGCAGCATCAGAACTGCCTCCACACTCCACAGCGGTTAGTGATAAAGTTCTCCTGCCATTAACCCGTGTGAAAGTGTGGAATGATGAATGATTAATCAACTTCCATCTCAAGTGGTTCCATATTGTAAAGCGAAATAACTTTATTTTGGTATTTTTCCCAGTCTCAAACTACTGATACGCTTAGCCATGGTCTTGGACAGAAGAAATAATATTTACATAGCCAAATTTAATGTTATGGTTCCACAAAATTATTTTTAGTGATAGTTACAGCAGTACTATGCTGTTCATGAGTTATATTAGTTCGAAAAATGCAGCTGAGAATGATCATGAATATACTTGTTAAACAAGCTTATATTATTGCCATTTTATTGAATTTAAGAAATCACCCCTAATAACAACCCATCTTTGAAGGGGCTTTTGGATTGAAGCAGGCCTGTAACAGTTATTTCTGCATGCACAACACAATATCTATATAATTACAAAGT
>JALLPE010000546.1:0-16450 GCA_036940025.1 Conticribra weissflogii | reverse complement strand
AAAGAAAGTGCAAAAATAAATAATCAGACATAAAATTCAATCAATCAAACTCATTCTTGCTCTAGATGAGCATACTCACAGCAAGAAATATCTTGTGCAAATTACTTTGACTCTATACAGATACTGTACAAACCTGTCATATATTTCAAATTGCCATTATATCACATCAAATATGAGTATTATTTACTAAATAAAGTGAAGCAATTTTCAAAAAATCTGCATTCTATCACAACAAATTCCCTGGTATGGAAATGAATCATGTTTTGGAGGTTGCAATTCATATTCTTACTTTCCACTACAATAACAACAAATATTCCCCCAAAAGGCCAACCACCATGCTGTATTGAAATAAATGGATTCCCTATTCTCTGGGTGAAAATTGGTATGCAATTTTATTACACTGAATTTTGAAGTTCCACTGAAAAGGCTCTTTTACTGATAACACCAATAACAAAAATATTACTTCTTATGCGGAAGAATCAGAGAAATAGTATGAATGAATTCAACAACCTTAAGCAGGGAAGAAATGAATTGAATTCATAGAACATATTGACTTTCCATATCTTGTTAATAACAAATACATGGCTACTTCTACAAAATGATGTATTTTGGTTTATTTGCTCCCTTTCATGAAAGCTTCTCACCACCTATTTCACTATAATGTCAATATGCTCAATCCATTCATTTACCAAAAACTGAAGGGCAACTCTATAGTCTCTCTTATAATGGTGAGACTTCATTTTTATCATAAATATAGTTAGTCAGAGCTTACTCTAAGCAAGTATGCATGCCATATTCATGAAAAATCAAATGAACTTGGTGAGAACTTGCAGAGTGTCAAGCACCATAATCATCAGGGCATGCAACAGAAATATCCACTCTGAATTGTTGAAAAGAGCCTTGACCGCCTTTTGCAATAACTACAAAACCAAGCTCCTAAAACTGAAGTATTTCGGATAAATTGATGTCCATTCTGAGACATCCCTCTTATGTAGTGTATTTCAAGTTAACCTTGCAACTGCTGCACTCTGTAAGTTACTATTATTGTATGATGTGTTTTGAAAGATGAAAAAATATCATACCAGACAAATGAAAAATGGAACAATGGTGGCAAAACATAATGATCTGAAGTAATATCATTTGTATCTTTTGAACTAATTTTAATTACATAACGTCATCATTTTGATCATTCGTCTTTTCCACTCTCACACTGACAAAATTCACCGTGTTTGGAGATTGTTCCCCATCAGCTTTACCAAAGATATTTGTTTGTTTTTCCGATTCTATTTGATGAATTCGCTTTTGCTCCTGTTGATGCAATTGCTCGCTTTTTTGGCGTTCCATAGCCTTGTGTAATGCACTCGTCCCATTGACATGATTTATGTCGTCATTCTTCGGTGCAAAATCTATCTTGTCATTACTCTTATCTTCAATATTTGTTGCAGAGTTTCCATTTTCATTGTTGAAGCTCTCTTCCTTTGTCGGAGAAACCTTTAGCATCGAGATGGTACTTTCTACATTATCATTGCCACAGGATGAGGGACCATTGGAGCATTCTGCCACGGCTACGACTTCTGCATCTTTGCCTGGTATTATCTCACATCCATTTTCTATTGCGGCATTGGTTGTATCTTGTTCAGTGTTGTAAAAGTTTCGATTCTTGGTTTCGGAATGACCATCGCTGGCTTTTTGATCCTCAGTGCCGTGGTCGATGGAGTGCCCATTCTCCATTTGTTGCATTTCTTGCCTCACGTCGGCAGTACGATCTCCATTTGAAACGTCAACCACATTTTCTTTTCCATCCCCATTTTTGCCGCCATTATCGCTCTCTCTCCTCAAAGGATCACACCACCAACAAACCCTGTCCCCCATTACCGGCACACCCCCCACCAGCAACCTCCACTTCCTCACCAAATTTCCCTCCCTCTCAGCATCCCTCACCGCCGTAATCCTCCTCCTCTCCAACTCCATCTTCTTTGCCGCCGCCTCCCTTTTCCTCTGCCCATCCCTCACAATATAAGCATAAGTCGTAATATTCTCCTTCCTCAACTGAATATGAAACAGAAATAACTGCAGCAGCAACGAAACACATATCACATCCACCCCCAAAAACAATATATTCACAATGGCGATCGCCAACCCGGCATCGGTATCAAACCATCCATTGGCTCTCTCTTCGACCTTTCCGTCCTCGACATCGTCCCCATCGGCGTATTGCACGAAATACGCGACGATCAAACTCAGCAAGACCGCGGCCCGCGCAACGACGAGGAGGAGAGTCCATCCCACGGTTCGAAAAAAGTATTCGTAATTCGCCTCGCCGACGCAGGTGTTGAGCCACTGGCAATGATGGTCGAACCGCGCGACGCATTTGTTGCAGAATTTGCAGTGCATGGAGAGGGGGTTTACTTCTATGGTGCATACCCAGCAGTATTTTGTTTGTTCCTCTTCGATTTGGCCGTTGCTATTGTTGTTGTTGTTGTTGTTGTTGCTGTTGTTTGAATTGTCGTATTCCCTCCCTTCCAAATGACACCGTAGCCTCTCGTCCATAGGGTCGGTTATGCAACACTTGTATCCGTAATACGCAGTGAAAAATCCACAAAGGAATACGAAGACCGTGCAGGGAACGGAGGCCGCGATGGGGAGGAGAGGAGAGACGAAGAAGGCGAATTGGAAGAGGAGGAGGGGGAGGAGGAACCATGTTCCTATTTGCATGGTGTTGAGTGGTTTTTGGAGGCCGTTGGTTCTCATGCTTGGGTTGGTTTTATTTTCGATGTGAATGAGTTGGAAGGCGTACGCGGCTTTGTTGTGAGTTTGGAATCATGAATAATGGGGGTGTCTGCTGATGGGTGCTTTTTGGCGGTGGGACAACGGGAGCGACGGCGTCATTTTCATGGTCGTTGTGGGGAGGTAATCTTGGATTCGGTTGGTGGCTCGCTCGCGTGAGCGTTGAGAAATGTGATCCTAAGCGAAGACACGACACCCTATACGTGGGCCTTTATGGTGGGCGTATTTGGAGCCCTTGTTTGATGTGTATTAGCCACAGGAACCTACCTCAAAAAATATTTTCTGCTGACACCTGCTACCACAATACTACTTACCGGTAACGAAACGTCCTGGACATCAACGACCGAGACCATGACGCTGCGATCACCCCTCTCTCGGCGGCGACAGTCTGCCGTTACAACCGTTACCGCCTTCATTGCCCTCCTCTCCTCCTCTTTGAGGAACAAAGCCTTCTCCTTCACCCCACTCCCCGCCGTCCGCCCACAACTCGGCGCCGCCAAAACCGCCACCGCCACGGCCACCTCAACGAGCACCCAACTCTTCGTCGCCACGACCATCACCACGAACAGCATCGCCACCGCCACCGGAGAAGCCGACCGCGCCTTCCGCCTCGGAATCCAACTCGAAAAAGCGGGGTTGGCCCGCGCCGCCTCCGCCGCCTTCCACGAGGCGGCCACCCTCTACCAGTGCTTCTTGGACCAGACCACCTCCCCCGCCGCCACGAGAGGCGATGGCGGCGGTTCCGACGACCGCGACGGCGAAGGCTCCTCCAAACCAATCAATATTTTCCAACACGTGACGACGCTCGCGTCACCTTCTTCTTCCGACTCGACGTCGCCTTCCCCCGTGCTCCCCGTCCTGGCCTACGCTTGCATTCGCCTCGCCCATCTCTCCCACGACGCCTTCGGCGATTCCCGCGCCGCCACGAGGTTGTATAAGTTGGCGGCGGAGATCGATCCCATGCCGAGTGCCGTGGCCTATCATGGCATTGGGACGAGTTTGGAGGCTAGTTTGGATCATTACAATTACAGTGGCGGCAGTGGCGAGAGGCAGGGGAGGTCGTGGGAGGAGGTCATGGAGGAGGCGGTGGAGGCGTATCGGGAGGCGAGGAAGTTTAGCGGCGGCAGGAGTCATGGAGAGGTTTTGTTCCATTTGGCGGTGGCGTTGGAGGTTAGTTCGGTATTGATTTGTTAATGTATTTGATTTGGTTTGTGTTTTTCGATGTGCGTTTTGTTTTCAATCTCTCTCACATTTCATTTCTTTTTCTTTGATTCCTCAACAACCTCTTGATATACCAACGAAAAACTATCATACGAAACCCCAATCCATGTAATCCACGCAACAAAATTCATACCTCCAAATCAACAACCACCAAAAGCGCCTGGGCGAAGTCGAAGAATCCGAAAAAATCATGGAAACCCTCCGCCGCGGCGAATCCAACCTCTCCTCCCTCGTCGACTCCTGGGGCTACGTCCGCTGGCACACCCGCCGCACCGAGCCCTCCGCCCTCAACCTCCACCGCGGCACCCGCGCCATGCTCCAAATTGCCATCGACGCCGCCCAACCCCTCCTCCTCCACGACGACGGACTCGTTTGCGAATTCGGCGTCGCCAGCGGGAGGAGTTTGCGCATGACGCAGGAGATGCTCCCGCTCGAAACGGAGATCCACGGATTCGATACCTTTACGGGATTGCCGGTGGCGTGGGGGAAGGAACCGGCGGGTGCGTATTCGACCGGGGGGAATATTCCCAAGATGGAAGAGGAGGGGAATACTAATGTTCGGTTTCATAAGGGGTTGTTTAAGGATACCATTCCGAAATTCCTTTCGACGGTGGATAAGGGCCGCCCGTTGGCGTATGCCAATATCGATTGCGATTTGTATGGGTCTACGAGGGATGTGTTGGAGGCATTTCACGGGAGGATCATCCCCGGGACGGTGTTGGTGTTCGATGAATATTTGTGTCACCCGTCGTGGAGGCAGGATGAGTTTAGGGCATGGAGGGAGTGTTGTAAGAGGTTTGGGTGGCAGTATGAATATTTGGCGTTTAGTTTGAGTACAAAGCAGGCAGTGGTAAGGGTTACGAGTTAGGTTTATGTAGTTATTTAAGAATTATCTTTAGGTGATCCGTTTTTCCTCTTGAGGTGGATGAACACGGTGAAATGCATTGTTGCTTGACATTTTTCTTCTGTCTATCATTATTTTTGATGTATGAATGGATGCATTTCTATGCATTCTATTGATTCCATTGTATAAAGTGATCATATCACTATTTTATATTCATCACTATTGGAAGATATGTTTCATTGCCAACAGTTTCAGTCAACCATATTCTATTATTTGAATGAGGTAAGGATTACAAGTCAGGTTTATGCAGTCATTGAAGAATTATCTTTCGGTGATCCCTTTTCCGCTTGAGGTGGATAGATGCAGTGAAATGCAATTTTGTCTGGCATTTCTTCTCTATCATTATGTTTGGATACATGCATTTCAATAAAAATGAATATCAACTGAATATTTGTGAAGTATTTGAGTGGATGCTGCTTCAATGCATTCTACTATTCCATTGAGAACCACTCAAATCCCAAAGTTATTTACACTTCTATTGGGAAACATGATAATTGCCAATATTTTCAGTCAACCATATTCTAGTTATATTTGAATGAGGTGTACAACTCTTCAAAATCAAATTCATCATGAGACCACTTGTTTCAGCAGATTCAAAGCACTACTTCCAATCCCCCATGTAAAATAACCAAAATCAAAGGCCCACAAAAGCTATGATGATTCTAATTAAGGTAAGACATTTTTTCATTCATCATATTCACAATACTTCATCATGACAACAAGATGAGATTGTCCCAATTTATCTGTTAGTTTTGTTCTTTGATACATGGAGAATGATTGCTACCACTGCAATCCTTTCAAACCATTAGCTCCAATGATTCCTTGATCCAATGTAATAATACTCCTTTTGTCCTAGAACAATGTTCACCATTTTTCTTTTAATCCCAAAATAAAGGAGTTTCAAAAATCATTTTTAACTCTTACTTTCACTTTTGTCTAAAAAAATTGGTTTGTTTTATGATTTTCTGTGATGGGTAGAGTAAAAAAAATCTGGTTCTACATGAGAGAATTGGCAAATAATACATATCTTCCAAGTCTTGTGGATTTGATCCAATTGACATTCTATTTTGGACTTATGATGTCAAGTTTTCTAGTTGGGAAAACATTGCAAGGGGACAAACTATATTCAAGAAGTCATGTTTATAGAATTTTTTTACCATGGAATTCTAATGTGATGTCTTATTTATAGCCAAATTACTTTAGCAACCTACCACTGTTGTGCATTTTACCAATAGTATGTCAGTACCAAATAAGTACTTTGGCACATGTGTCTGCGGTATGACACTTTTTTGATAGGCTACAAATTTCAATCAATAGCACTGGTTATCATGAAGTGAGAATTGAGCAATATATTCTTCTGCATGAAGATCTGCCTCTAAGCACAGAGAGTATTTATTTTATTTAATGAATGAAAAATTCATCCCATTTCAATATGTCCACAGAGCTTTTATAGTCAATTGACTGTTGATTTAGGGAATATCACAGGGAAAATGACACAAAGCAAAAAAGTACTGCACAAATGGACTGCAAACTAGGGATCAATATCCAGCCTCATACCTAAGACAAAGTTGCTTCAAACCAAATTGAGGTTTGCAATTCTGAAAATTAATTTCAGATACATTTGAAAACATTTTCATACTCTTTAGAAATATATTGGGATCAAATTCAAAACTATTCATCATCATTCTCAGTGATGTCATGAGCAAACCAATCATGACCATTTGGCCACACTGTGACAAGAAGTAGTGAGTCTCCAATTCTTTGCTGAATTGAAATACCAGGATGAAAAATATTTAATAACCAACCATATTGTGGTACTTCAACTTAGATCATTGTGAAATCCAGTTTTGCCAACATAAATAACAACCTAGCTATTATCAGGGGTAGGTTTATTTTTAATCTTATGTTCATATGAGAGTACGGTGACATGTGACATAATTCAACATCAGGTCAAATCACCCTTGTCAGAATTATTACCTTGATCTTTTTCCTATTGCAGGAATAAAATATTCTAACTCAACATTGGATTCAGACCGTTTGACTTCAATGACACAATGAAAATGAAAAATAAAAACTCTATGAAAATTTGTTTGAAATAGCTTAAATTTGTTCCAATATGTATGTAACAATATGATCAATTTCTATGTGCCCTTATCTTGAGAAATTTCATACACAAGGCAAACTTGAAAAGAAAAATAATTGGATTGATCAAAAATTGAAGTATCCATGAATTGATAATAGACTTGCATATTTCAAATTGTGTACAGAGACCTCTAATCAAGAAAATAAATTTGTAGCCTATCTTGCTTAATATAATCAAGAATAAGTAAAGATTCATCATAACAGGAGCTGAAATAGGTACATGTTTTTGTTAATAATATGACTCAGAAATGAATCAAAATTTTATAGTCAAAACTTCTTCAAAGTAAATAGCCAATGATATCCCCAAGTATATTTCCATAATCTACATCATTTACCCCACATAAGACATTAGCACAATAATTTTTTCATGTATAAACTTGGTCATCATGCTTTTAGTTTATTTAATTGATATATCTTTTTACATATCAATCAAATGAAATTTCTAAAAGAAATTGTTTTTAGAGTGTATAAACATAAAGACAGTAAACATCATGAAAACAAGAAACTACAGCATATCTTACTATAGTGAATTTTGTTTATTCACTCTTTAATAAATAATGCTTACTTCAATGCCTTGAAAAATCTATGTTTTTGCCAGCAGCAACAAAAAATAAGAAACAAGGATATCATATAAAAAAGAAGGATTTAAAAATGATGAGCTGTATCAAAATCTACCTGATCTGGCACAACATTGCACCCCTGGTAATTACACTACAGATCTAATTTTCCCTAATTTTAAATCAGGGCTGTTGTTGGCTGATCAGGTATTGTTGGGGTCTGCTTTGCGGAAACTGTGGTGTTGGTGTGGGAGGTGAGGGTGATGCATGGCTCAGCAGGGCAGGCAGAATACTAGCATGCATATTTACAGATGATTGAGGGTACAAGGAGGATGTACACCAAAGATAGCTTATGATTTTACTTTGTGAATATGGGTGAATCACTTTGCTAGTGATAATCTGGGCCTGGACCATCACTGTAATGAGGAATTTTACATAACATGGGAGAAAGCTGGGATACCTTGGTTATGAGTTGGATTCACAGACCCTGTGACATATTAATTGAATGGGAATCAAACGCCCCATCCAACAGGATTACAACAAAATTGTGTGACAGAGCTTTGTCAGAGCTTGAGAGGGGAATAAGAAGAAAGAGAAGGTAAATGTGACATATCTTTAAAAATGTTGCAGTATTAGCATGTTTTACTATGTTTTACCCTAATTTATGCCAATTTCCCCTAGTAATGCCAAATTACTTGGCACCATGACCATGTTGGAGTAAGATTTTGTGTTATTTTGTTAGGTTCCAGTGCCTATCAACTTGTGAATGCTGAAAAATTTTTCACCAATGGAATCAGTAACAATTAATATGATAGTATTTTTTCTTGTCAAGGGACAACTTATGACAGCTAATGACTCCAATATCACAACCTATCACAACACCACCACAACAACAATGGCAACAACAAAAATTGAGATGCTAAAAACAACAATTACAAATAGTCTGTTGTTACATCTCCTTGCTCCATGCAACTAAGTCAACCTTAGCTCAGCAGGCCTAGATATCTTTGGCCTGGCTCTGCTGAGCTTACCTTTTTGTAGCAGCTTGGCTTGGTGCAGCTCCAGCTTGGATTGCATGTGTCTGGCTCTGGCTCTAGCTATGGTTCTGGCTTTGGCTCTTGTTCAAGTTCACTTTGCTCCACTCTGCTTGGATCCAGTCCTGTCCCCAATATTTCTCTCCTCAGCACCAACATCCAGATACCCTTGGCCCAACTCTGCTTAGCTTACCTTCCTGCAGTAGATTGGCTTTACACATTCCCAGCTTGGCTTGGCTCCAGCTCTGGCCCCATCTTTGCCCCCATAAGTTGTGTGGTCATTTGTGGCTAAAGCTCTGTCTGTGGCATGACTTCCCTCCATTGTTGCTCTGGATTTTTCGTCTCAGGCTTAGCTCCATTTGGATTGGATCATCTCTGCAATGATTCTCTTTGCATAGATCCCCCCTAGTCATCTCCATTGCAGCTTCCTTTAGCTTGACTTGTTTTAACTCGTCCTTCTCTGATCAGCCCTGTTTTTGGTGACGCAACAAGCAAACCGCAACAAATAAAAACAGTGATAAAAATAGAAACAGTTTTTCAAATCAATAATAATGACAACATAACATAATATATTAATGTTTAATTGTTCCAATTCACATTTACATGACTTTGGAGTGCCTGTTAGCACTTAATTACATGTATTTGAATGATATCATTTTCATTACCTAGATTAAGCTGATGTTCTCTAAGGAGAGGAAACATAGTCAGAAATTTTATGATTTATGATATGTCAGTATTGTTGAATTATTTCACTCTTACACAACTTTAATTTGCATAAACACTAAAGTAAATCATTTTTCTTTGTCACCATAAATTTCACCTGGAAACAGTAACTTACCCTTAAAAATTGGTACATTTTTCAGTACAACCTCATCACTTCAGTGTAATAACTGGGATTACTGTGGTAAGAGGTCATTCACCCCCAAATTTGTGGTGAGAATGAAGATGAATAACAGCATAACTTTACAAATTGGAATTAAAACATGCGCACATGTACTATTTGGAATTGTTATTCTACTGAAACATTGGAGTTCAGATGAGAAAATACAATCAGTATTATGTATACCAATTGATAGCTAAGCTAAGACTATTTTAATATTTACCTTTAAAATTACATACAGCCACAGCTACACATCTGCCTACACAACCAAACCCATGAAAGAGATACGTAAATTGGTTTTCAGCAGATTGCTATTTTTCATATTCCTTTTTCATAGTGAGTGCACACAGTAGAAAATAGTAGAAAATATTACATGGGAAAGCAACAAAACAGCCACCTTGTGATAAAACCCCCTCACAGAAGAAATCATGCCATTGGTGCCAATACATATCATTTTCATCCTTCCAAGCATATGATCTCGGAAACATAACCAAACACATGGAAGATGAATTGCTTCTCTAATTGCAAAATTGGAAGTCAATAAAAAGTGAAATTACTTTGTTGGTATGAAGCTTTTGATCACATTGTTTGTATTGAGATTTAGAAATTCTGTGTTTGCGAGCCTCACAAAACAATCTTCAAGGCAGTATGTCCCACAGATCTCCCAAGTCTACAGTTGTTGAAGCAGAATAGATAAAGTTTGTAGTTTTTACCAGTTATTTGGACCAATTGAACAAAAAATGAAAAATACGCTCATGTTCATTACAGTTTAATTTTTTATCTGCGAAAAAGGCACATCAGGAGTTACTCCTCATGCAACCGAGACATTCCAATATGTGAGAGGTGCATATGGAAGCATGAGGGGAATGTGAAGACAAATCAACCACATATTTGGATGATTCTTGAGACGTTTTTTCTTGGAGTTGTGGAAAGATCAATTTTAGTGAAAAATTAATTTTAGGAGTACCAATTTTGGTGGGTATTTTGTATCTCCGCAGGATATGCAGCATCATATTTTTTGGCGAAGGATGATGATTGCGGTTGGAGATGACTTCTCCATTACCCCCAATTTGAAGTTTCCTTTTAAGTGCGCAGACACATCATCTGAAGACTCCAAAGTCATTTTTTTGTTTTATGGTTTAAAGTGACGTGTTAGTGAATGAGATGTTGATTTGGGTCATTGCCTCACTGTTCCTTAGCGTTGAGGCTCTACACTCTAGTCATGAGATGATTGAGACGGTATCGTAAAATCATCAAATAATTTGCTCTACGTTTTTCAAAAGCGATGTCACAACTAATACATTTCTCCTAGTTTGGCACCGACAGTTTTTTAAGCGTGTAAATATTATTTTCCTCACAGTTTTAAAGTATATAGATTGAGTTTGCATAAAAGTGAGGTACCTTTAGAAAAAATTTTAGGTTTTAGAAGTCAAATCAATATCTTACAATATTCTTATCAATACGGTGATAGGATAATAACTTCAAAGGCAAGAGATGGGTGGAGTCTGTTTTTAGTCCTATTGATTCGTATTTGTATGATTCGCGGTTCCCGAAATGTCTTCCTCTCTCTCCAGATGGTTAAAATTCATTCCCTGAGACACGTTGTCGTTTATATGAAAAAAAACACGATAAGAGATGATACATCTGGCACCCTTATCAGCAAGTTCTGTTATAATATCTGAATAATGATAGGAATATAACTGCCATATTTTGTTTCTTAAAACGCATTTTTTCTGACTTTTGATCAAAATCCGAAGTTTTTTTATCGGAGGGCATTGATAAAAAAGAAGACTTCGAATTGGAACCCTCTTGAAATGGAGATTCGACAAAATTAGCTATTACAGTCACAGAATTTCATAGGAGTATCGTTCTTAACTCCAAGGTATTGTAGGGTACCTAAATACGTAGTAAAATACGATTTTAAGAGAATGAAGAACATTGATTGTTAAATTAAAATTATACAATAAGTACTGTAGTACATCAAAATGAAGGAGTCATCAGCGGCAGGAGCAAACATCTTTTCTCCCCAACACGAATCCTGTAAGTTTGCAAGATCAATTTTATTCCATCGCAAGATCCTCTCTCCATTCCACCTGTTTTTTCCTGGACATTGATCCGCTAAAAAACTTATGGATGCGCCCTATCTGATATTTGGTCACTGCGTTCCAGTCGGAGTGCGCCCGAACGTACAATACCATACTCTTCTGCTCTTGTTTTTCAACCACTCCTACCTACGGTTGTAATTGTGGTATTGAATGTATGCAGCAGTTGTACAATACCTCTACTTATATGTTGTGAAGATGACCTCTATATTATATATGGTAGTGCCATGCAACACAACATGAGTACAATATTATTTGTGTTGATCATTGTAATATATTATTTCGTCGAAATTTTTTCTCTCGACCTCTTTGGACTTCTTGCAAGCCATGTTATTTTTATAATTCTCTCTGATCCTTTCTGTTTTCACATCTCACTGCTTCTGCGTACAATCCACACATCCACCAAGTCAAGCTCGGCCGTCGCAACAGTTTCTTCAAGCCAGGACGAATTTCTCTCTCTCTCTCTCGAGATAATTCGCCACCTTCGTCCGCTCTCGGCTGCCACTGCAACAATCCAACCAACAATCCGACCAACCAACACAACAAACACGAAGCCCCAATACAGAATCGCCATGACCTCCCCACGACGACGACGTCCCGCCATTCCCTCTTCCCTCCCCGCCCTCGCCACGCTCCTGACCCTCACCCACCTCCACCTCCTGCCCACCCCCACCCTCTCCCAATCCCCCGACCAATGCACCCCCGACATCATCAACACGGGCTGCGACCCCTCCAACACCACCTACTGCTCCCTCCACTGCACCGTCCACGGCTCCACCTACCTCGCCGACAAATGCTGCAAACACTACGGCATCACCGCCTCCCTCCTCGCCTTCGAGGAATCCGACCTCTGGATCCCCCGCATCGACGAATACCAAAAGTGCACGGGGGCCAACATCCGGCTTCAGTACGTGGAGGGGGGGGAGGATTTCATGGGCCAGGCGCTCTTGGACGACGTGGGCGAGAGCGAGGACGACGCGACGGGGCAGGGGATTTACGATGCGTACATCGTGCAGGCTCCGTGGCTGCCGCCGGTGTATGAGGGTCTGAAGAGTCTGTCGGAGTACATCAAGGTGAATGACGAGTATATCAATTTCATGGACATCAACCAGGCGAGTCGGAGTGCCGTTTCGTTTGGCGGGGAGGTGAGGGCCCTGCCGTTGGATGCCGATTACATTGCCATGGGGTGGCGTCAGGATGTGTTCAATGCGCACAAAGATGCGTATTTCGAGAAGTATGGAGAGGAATTGAAAGTGCCCACCACATTGGAAGAGTTGGTGGACGTTTCGGAGAAGTTGAATGGATTTGATCACAATGGGGATGGAGAGGGTGATTGGGGGTTCTGTTTGACGCCCCAGACGAATTATTTCAATGCCTTCCTTTCGCCGGTGTTGCAGACTCATTTGAGGGAGTGCGAGCAGAAAGGAGATGGATCGTATGATTGTTCGAGTGGGGCAAATACCGGGCAGAATATATTTTTTGACGTGGACAATTTCGACCCTCTTATTTTCAATGTAAGTTGTGTTGCTGGTTGCTGGACTTTATGCTTTTGGAATACTCATTGTTGTCTGCCAATGTGTCCAATACTTATTGAACTCTCTCATCCTATCGAATTCTTATTAACACACACAGGAGGGATTCAAATACGCCGTCGAACTCTATACCCGCTTCGTCCAAGCCTCCAACTGTCAAACCGAAATCCCGGCAGGACAAAGCTGCGACCGCAAAACCGCCTTTCCCACCGGTCGTTGCGCCGGAGTCATCTCCATGCCCGGAACCCTTACCAACCTCCTCTCCGAAGACGGAAGTTACGCCGTCCCGCCGGAGTACCGTCTCGTGGATGCCCTCGAACCGGGCCAGTATTACGGAAGGAGGGCGCGCTTCCCCGGAAGCACCAAAGTCGTGGACTGGAAAATCGGAGGAATGCCACTCGTGGATTGCCAAGGTGCCGTTTGCCCCCTCGCCGAGGACGGCGTCAACTACGCTCCCTTTTTCGCGGAAGGCGGCGAGAGTTACGCTTTGAACGGGAGGCAGTCGAAGCCGAGTGCCACGGATGCCATGTGGGATATGTTCACGTGGCTGGCCGAGTTGCCCGTGGGAAATATTCCTCTGTCGGGAGTGTACCGTCGATCGCAATTGACGGAGGAAGCGACTCAGGAATTGGCGGAGATGTGGAATAATACTGTCATGGCGGACGATTTGCACGACGTTCTCATTCATTACTTCAAAAATGATAACGAAGGCGGTAATCAGGTGCAGGATTTGTTCATTGTTGGTTTTGACGATTACAACAGTGCCTTGGATACGGAACTCCACAAGAATCTGATATTGGCAGATGTCAATGATGGAGGACTCTTCAACATTGCGAACCCCAAGAACAGCATCAATGCCGTCACCAACAAAGCGGAATTCGACTACCGCTATAACCGTTTCGTGGAAGCTCTCGCCCGTCGCTACGAGGAAGTCAACGCCAAAGCCGACGGAGGGGCACTTCACCAGCTCTACTTATGGAGGCGCTCCCTCGATCTCCATCCTTCCAAGTCTGAATTCGAAATTTGTCAAGATCTTTTGGCCACAGACGTCGAGTCCTTTGACAAGCTCAATTGCTTGAATGTGGTGCAACTCGAAGCCCTTTGTCAGTCGCAGAAGAGTGATGTGGAAGAATACGCCCCGGGAACTTGTAAGACCAACAACGACAACTCCACCATTATCATCGCCGTCCTTTGTAGTATAGTCGGGGCAGGCTTCCTGGCCTTCGTATTCTATTACACTTACAAGAGATACCAGAACTACAGACGAATTAGGATGGCGCACGAGCAACTCATGGAATCCACTCTCAACGAAGCCATTCGCGCCCTGCACCAACTCGATTATCCTCTTCACCTGATTCGTGGAGATGAGTTCATCGACGAAGGAAAGCTCATCCGTCACGAAGTCCTCCGTAATAACCACAAGCTTACGGTACTCGACTCCCTCACCGATGTCGATGCCTTCATCTCCGCCGGCCAGCACGTCGTGTTTTTCTCGCATCAATGGACTTCATTCACCCTTCCCGATCCATCGAACAATCAGTACGAGACCATGTGCATTGCCCTGAGAGAACTCGTGAAACAAAACGGCTGGTCGGAAAACTTGAAAGATGTCTTCGTCTGGGTGGATTTTTCGTGCATCCCGCAAGCCAATCCCTCGACACAAAATTTGGCCATTCGCTCCCTCGCCGCCTACGCTTCCTCCGCAACCTACTTCATCATTGTCGCTCCCGATACACCCCACGCCGATCTCGACGACACATGCGACTTGGACACCTATCAAAGGCGCATGTGGTGCAGAGCCGAACAGGTTTGTCACTCGATGCGTAACGGAACCAGGGGCATGTACCTCGCCGTTCGAAAGGACAATGCCCTTATCCCCGTCATTAGCGACTTCTTCCGTGAGTCTCTCCGCGTTTTCGAAGGAGAACTCACTTGCTGCCGCCTCGAACACAAGGGCACCGGAGCCTGTGATCGTCAAAGCCTCGTCATTCCTCTTCTCGGTCTGTACGGTGAACTCTACAGGGCTGCCAAGGATGGCATCAAAGGAGGAAACGCAGAGGCTCTGGCTTCCGTGGAGGCCTTCTTAAAAGAAATCGAGGAGCATCAAGAGTCTGTCTTCCCTCGTACCTTCCAACGCGTAACTTGGCGCAAAAACAAGAGGTTTACGGAGGAGGTTGTGCTCTTCGGCGACCTTATTGATCGCATGAAATATAGAATTGACCACGGCATAGGATTTGCCATTGACACTGAAAATACTGGAACGGTATCATCGAAGGGCTCAGACTTCATCCGGCACGGAGCTTCTGATTTCCTCCGTCACGGTGTTGTTCACGGGGCAAGTGCACATAATGGGAATGTGACAATTGAAACTGCCGTGGGGACTCAGGATGATCATATGAACAAGTAGTGGGATCTCGGCTCAACTTAGACTGAGTTTTTGGGTTGTAACAGATGATTCAGTGCATTATTTTGGATGCGAATGGGCGCATGTTGTTTGCATAGAATGTGTAGGTAGTCGACGACTACGTAAATTATCTAGTATCATAGGTTTACATTATATTGCCATTAGTCTATCTTCATTCATTGGTATCATCATGGAATTATGACCGAGAACAAAACACGGAGGAAATAATGAACGGCGTTACAAAATAACGGAAGTATGATGTCACAATTTTTTGCAGTACTAGTTGCTACAATATCTCAATAGGTTCTTTGTCGACCTGGACGATTAGTTTCAATCAACAGGCTCCGGACCTCAGTGGGATAAATGTCGCCTTTTCCCTTACTCTTCATCTCAACAGTAATTTCAGTCTTGTCAAATAAATGGTCAAACGGCTCTGAAACCAGTGGCTTCTGTTCGTCGGCTCCTTCTTATAACTTGTCGCTAGCAAATAAAATAAATTAAAACTAAATTGATCAGTGGTTTAGGTTGGGCATTGAAAGGATAATTCTAAAACACGATTCGTGCTCCTTACCCAGAACTTTCAGCAAAAAGTTGCTTCAGTGTGGGTTTGGGGATTTTTTTCCACTGAACTCACGGCGTTAGCTACAACAGAGATAAAGGGAAATTGAATTAATGAGATGTTTCATCATCCGAAAATACGCCCTCCACTTCGAAAAGAGAGATGTCCGCATACTCACAAAATGCAGCTACCAGTCTCTCCCAGTCATTTTCTACCGCCGACGGTGTTGACAGCCGACAGCTCCCCAGCTCTTCATCATGAAGGACAAGTTCTTTTACACATGTAAATGTTAAAAACACCGATGAGGCTCAATCAAACGGCTCTGAAA
>JALLPE010000545.1:0-12133 GCA_036940025.1 Conticribra weissflogii | reverse complement strand
TCTCATTTCAGGCATGAACTTGGCTTGCAAGGGATTGAAAGCATACTTGGCTTCTCCTGCATTTTTCTCGCAAATTGGAACTCTTGTCCCGTGAATCCTCATTAGTGTAGCATGTTCAAAAACGTCATCATATGAAATTTGACAATCCTCCAATGTAGTGGACGGTTTCTTATCCATCAATCTTTGCAAAAATTGGGCTTGTTTGAAAGTCACTTGCATTGCAGTACGGTCTTTTCCACTTTTGCAGAAAACTGTCGACCCGCCTCCCATCCGCTGGCATGCTGTGGCTGATTTATCCAATACTCCATGTTCCATTTTTCCAGCGGATGTTTTGATGGCTTCGCTCAATGAAGATAAGATTGGATGAGGTGGCAAGGGCTGCAGTTGTGCATGTTCCGATGGATAAAATGCTGCAATTGGAGACGTTGCAGACGTTACACCGGCAGTGGTAGGAATCACTGAATGCGCATATGAATTCATTTTGCGAAATCCTGACGAAGCGAAGAAGTGGTAAAGATCAGTAAAATGCGTGACAAAATAGACATCCAAACAGAATTGACCCAAAAATTTACCTTCCACATTCAGTGCCATCAAAATTTCATTGTCAGCAACCCCACCTTCATCGTCGTCGTCACCGTCATCGATAAGACCACAGCCATTGAAGTCTGCACTTGCTTCTGTCGCTGCATCACTGTTGTCTCCGAACTCAGCTGACACTACTCCACCAGCCTTGTTCCTATCCTTGATGTGACTTGTTACATTACGACCTGCGTTGACTCCCCATTGCCGAATATCCACACCCATTTGATACAGGACTGGAAAGAACCTCACAGCTGCGCCACCCTTCAGTGGCTCTGGTACTCGACTTCTATAGTAAGATTGATCCAACCCAATCTCGAGATTGTACACTGATTTTTGTCCGGATCCTTTCTGCGAGCGATGAGCTAGATGAACCCAACGGACATACGGTGAGTGTGGCACTGGTATACGTCGGCGACTACTTTCATTATTGTTTACTGTGCCAGAGACGCCATCATCCGGCACGAGGACAACACGAACCATTCGGAGCATTTCTATCGCAACTGACGCATCCTCGATCATTCCTATTGGGATAAAATGAATTGATAGAGCAGTTGATAGATTCGTCGTTAGCTCAGACACCACACATGTAAAAAATGAATCATCGTTTCACCTACCCAGTTCTTTACCAACAGCAGACAATAGACCTTCAAATGCAATAAGATATCCGTGTCGCAACCAAGTATTCACATAACCTCTCCATCCCGGACCACCATCACTGATCGATGTAAGATAGGAAGTCACAGCAATTCCAAGTGCTTGAGAGAAACAATTCCCTCGTCTCACGGCAATCTCCCACGTGAGTGCTTGAAGCCTCTGGGCACATTCCATCGTCTTATTTCGATAGAATGAAATTGAATTAATATTTGGAGCAACGTGACGAGTAGGTCGAAGACCAGCTTGTTGCATCACAGCCGCGGTTTGTGCCCGACTTTTGAAGTACTCTCCAACTGAATTAATAAGACTGGATACGGAAATTTCCAGTTCCCTTGCGATATCTGCACGTTTGGCCTCGAGGCGACGCAAACCTCCCCTAGCTGCATTGGCTTCAGCCACCGATTCGAATGTTCTGCTGCCATCATTGCCTTGGATTCCAAATCCACGTGCATGATCTGCAGGTGCTCCGTGTGTAACGCTTTGACAGATTGCTGCTGGAATCGCTGATTGATCAGGCTGGAGGACATTTAGTGCTAAAGATTGAACGTGTACATTGAAGCCGATACCAGCCAAAAGAGCATCGCCTCTCGAGTTCGACGGACGAAAAGGTTTGGGGTTCCTCCTCTTGAACAGTTCCACGTTCGCTTCGTCATCAAAATCGATCTCGGACGACAGAGCAGAGGCGATTGATTTGTTGTATTTTTCATGACGATCTGCCAATTCCAAAGCCGCATCATTTCTTACGACATCAGCTTGATACCGAAGGAATTGTGGTGTGAGAAACGAACCCATGGTGGCAACCTGCCGGCGGCGAATTCCGGCAGCGGATGTATCTTGTACAGAGTTTTGAGCGGATGGAGGATCGTAGTCAAAGTACGGAGACAAACCCATTTCATCTGTGATGGCATCCATTCCAACCACAGACAATAGCGCGCTGCTGGCAGGAGGAAGCGGTTCTCCGATTCGTGACTTATTTCCGAGAGGAATTTGAACCTGTAGAGTTCTCACGCGAATCAATAGCAGAAACGATCCTATTCTCTGACCAGTTGCAGTGTCGATCGCCGGGACTGTCACAGGAATTTTCCCTCCTGTCGGATTCGTCTGTGGATTTAGATAATGTTCCAACTCAAAATAACCTTCAATCCTCGGATTCACTCCATGAATACCTGCCACAGCATCGTACACGCTTGTTGCATCACAGCAATTATCAATTATGTCGAGATTGGAATTCGATCTATTGACAGTGTTTCTCACGATCGCCTCTAAGCGAATGTTGCCCACATACTTTCCATCAGGTTTTGTTCCCATTACACCTGGGAGCAAGGTTGCATCTTCATCATTTCCAGGTTGCCCGGTGAGAATCCGAGGGCAGAATCTGGCTTTGACGGCTTCTTTCGGACTGAGACCGGAGGATGGATTGTGAATGTAAACTTTTCCCGATGGTTCATCCAACATTGGCGCCGATCCTGTAGCCAAGGCTTCCTCGAATATGGTATCATGGCGCTTACAGAATTTAGAAGTGAGGAAGTTAGATACATTTTACAAATTCTGAGCAAGGTAATATCCCGAATCAAACTCACCTGAAATGTCATGGTAGTCTTCACAAACGGCACACCATCCAACCCCCCAGAACTACTCAAACTCCCACCCATAACTCTACCCACACCCAAAATCACCAACGCCACCACTCCCACATCCACATCGGCACATCCATCCTTCAAAGCAGCATCCGCAATGGCATTGGCTCTACCAACATCCATTTCCTCCGTAATGGAATAGGTCCGAATAGATTCCCGTCGAAATGTGCGCGATGCGGAAATGGCTGCAGTTTGTTGAGATTGATTGGCCGCTGCTGAGAGTATGCTCGACACTGCCGTGGCGAGGGGTAAAACGACGGCGGATTCCACGGCTCGTTCGTTGGCGAGGAGTATGGCGCGCGGTAAGGGACGTCGTTGAAATTGCTGATTGGGGTGCTGCGAAGCAGAATCGTGGGCATTGTTCAAAAGTTCGTGCGATCTATCCAATGAAAAGACGTAGCCCTGATCCAAGGGCAATTGAAACATTTTTAACCAACTTAGAGGCGGAGTGGGGGGCATGGTAGTAGGGTCGGTCAGACTCCAACCGAGGGTAAACGGTGGGCTGAATTTGATTCGGGGTGTGGCAATGATCTGAAGAGCTGCCGGTGTGTCAATTTTTGAAGTGGATGTGCTACTGTTCGATGAAAAGGACGATGTTTCCGCGAGCATACCCGATGTAAATGGAAGATTGATGATTCCACTGCGAAGGAACTCATTGGAGACAGGTTGTTGTTGCTGCTGTTGGTGTTGCTGAGTTCGCATCCCATGTGCCAAACCAACCACGTTGGAATACTGCAAAATACTCTCTCCCACGCAATATTCTCGTTTCAATCCCGCATTGGCCGCTGCCTTGAGCAACGTGGCTCCAGATCGGAGGTACAACCTTACGGTCAATCTCACACCACCCACGGAATTGGCAGGGCCGATATTTCCAGCTGCACTTGCAGCACCCGCTGCGGCGGCTTCCAAAAATTCCAAATCGGGAACACACAACGGAATACCGAATTTGATTCCACTCATATCCACCCTACCTCCGCTTCCAACCGGAGAGGCAGGAGTGGAACCTCCCGTGGTTGGAAGAGGCAACCACTCCGTCCTTGCCAAACACACGTCGTTCACCAACTCTTTCAAACTCACATTGGCATTCGTATTGCCCAATCCCAACGCCATTCCCATGGCCGCATTCACAGCATCTCCATTTTCCCTCCCCACATAATGCAGAGATGCGCATATCCAATCAGGATTCTTCCCGCCATCGGCCCGAATGGCCATGGTAGTGACGCTTCGTTCGAACGACGCTTGTGCTTTTTTCAATCCAGATCGCAAAAAGTTCAATCCTCCTCCTCCCCTACTCCCCGGCGCCCGGTTGACGCTCCCGTTGACACTGCTATTGGCATCGGCCTCATACGAAGCGCCGAAAGTGGAGTTGTACCCCACATCCTCAAACTCCTGCATGGTAACACTGGCTCTGTCATCATTCAAAGAGAGGGAATCCAACCTTCCCAAATCGACAATCCCACTTCCATTATTGTTATTCGCAACGTTCCTCCTCGCCCACTTCAAAACGGTTTCCACCCCCCCTCCCACAACACAACTCTCGTTGGCATCCACAATCAAATAAATACTTCCATTCCCGTGTTTTTTCCACAACGACGAAGGAGAAGACGAATTGGCCATATACAACCAGGGATCCCAATTCGACTCCAACGTAGCAATGGGTCCACTGTACGGAACGATCCGCTTGGCGTCGTGGAGGGTTCCTTGGCTGGAATGCCTGGATAAATTACCGGCGCCACCCACACCGCTGCTGGACCTGCCAGCCATTTTCGTTCCAACGCCGCCGGCGCCGGCATCGCTTCCGCCGAAAGAAAAACCATTCAAAGAACTGACCGCGGAAGATTTGCCGATGGCGGAATTTTTCCAGACGGTCGATCCGTTGGCCACGACGGCTCGTGCGGATTGTTGCCATGCCGGTGCTCCTTGGAGACTGTTGCTGTTGCAGTGGGTGTTGCTCATACCGGAATTGTTGGCGGAGCTCGTGCTGTCATTGGCATCGTAGTTGAAAGAATTGTTGTCGGCACTGCCACCGCCGAAGAAATCGAATGGGTTATTCCGGATGCCGCCTCCAGAGGCAGCGGACGGAACGCTGCCGGCTTTATTGTCGGGTCTGTTGGACGAGGACGAAAAAGAGGTGGGTATCGGGTTGGAATAGGGGTCGAAGGAGTCGGCCATGGTGACATATCTGGTAGTTGCAAGATTGGCGTAAAGTTTAAAATACCTTCAGTCACGATGTTGTTCTCTGGACGTATTGTAGTAGAGGGGGCATAGATAAAGTAATAATTCATCGTTGCCGAAGAAAATACTTTTCAGAGTACTATATGGTAGCGCTAGCATATATGGTACAATTATAGAATAAAATAAAATAATGGGTACAATTGTTTTATTGCGCACATGGTATGGTACAAGACCTGTTACTGAAAAATATTGCCCCATATTGCACCCTTGACTTTTGGCCAATTTTCCTAATTTGTATGCAGAACTGCTGGATACAAATCATCATATGGGACTTTTGTGAAACTTTTTCACGCTTAATAATATCTAATTGATGAATTGAAAGACAATGGATTAGCGATAATTTCTACCAAATTCCTATGTAGAGAGATACTGGAAAAAATTTGCTAATCCATTGTCTTCTTGTGGTAATTGGTCATAGTGGTGAGGGAAAGGTAAGATGTGATGGGCAATGACGTTGTTGGTAATGGAAATGCTTTTGCCACTGATCCCCACTCTGTTTTGATCATGAGGCAGCACTGGAGGCATCCAAAGGCCCTCCCCACTGGGGATTTCCAGGCTCCTTCAATGATCCAATGTCAGTGAACCACAGAAGAAACAGAAACAGCATGTCTGCCTTTGGCAACACCAGGGAGGCAGTCATGGCTACCACACAATCAAGGAGGAATTCAGCTTGTTCTAGGGTATTGATGCTGATGGTTGTAGAGGCAAAGATTTCTGTCAGCCACTATGAGTGCCACCAGAACTAGATGTTCTCCAAGTATCCTTCCTTGGCATGTGAGGACAAGTCTGAGAGTACAACCGGTTATGGTTCCCTTGGGATGCAATGTGCTATCAGGCATTGTCAGGAGAAATTGTTGTTGTTCAGGTTGGTCATGATGAGGGCAAACTCCTCTTGGAGTGCCTTCAAGATTAAGTGCTGGTGGTGGGGGAGATGTGTAGTCTTTGATGAGTGTGCCCCAGCATAAGTACTGTGGTTATGAATGATCATGTAATTCTTTTGAAGCTTGATGGGGTCACAGAATCGTTTGTTTGTGACTGAGCAGTGATTATGATGCAGACATAGGTATTGTGTAATTGAAGCATAGAGGTCTGGTAGGAGGAATTTCAACCACAGAGCTGTGTTGTCAATCTCTCCCAATGTCCCCATTATCAATTTGATGTCCTGGAGGAAGAGAGTCTTTCAATGTGGTCCCCACTTAGTGAAGAGGAGTCAAAGAACATTGGCAATGAAATATAGTGGTGTCTCAACATTCAACATCCACACAATGGGAGTTAATAATTTGTCCAAGAATGTACGACAAAAGCTGATTATCATTGTTCTAACTTGTTGCAAGAGACTGGGTCTTCACAGATGGCAAGGTCTAATTCCCACAAGGGGATGTATACAGCTTTGGTGTGGACAGTAGTGGTCTGTCTGAGGCTGACATAGTCGTTGACATCTTCTTAGATATTGCCATCAAGAATAAAATTGTTCAAAGCCTCCTCTATGGATACATCTGGCAAAATGACTCCCTTCTGGAATGATTCCTTGGTGGCTGGTGTGAACTTGCTTTGTTTGATGCTTTCACTCCATTGTAGTTTGTCTAGAAAATGTGTATGCTTTTCTGAACAACATCATCATTTGAGAGTGTTGTGGCCTGCCATTCCACAATGCATCAAATTGGTTCCTTATTGGCTGGACTGAAGTCTGAACCAAATGTGAGACTGCATCAGAGAAAGAGAATGGTACCAATGACAAATGTGATGGCACTCATGATATCAGAGCAATAGTTGAGCTGTCAAAGCACAATTTCAAGTCAAGCATGGATAGGAAGATGGAAAATGTGTCCTTTTTCCTTTCCTTGATGAGGTTGTGCTGTGGCATGAGGAAGAAATGCAGAAAGAACTACGTGCTCCAATATGGGAACAAGATAACAAAATCATTGCATTTTTCCTTGTTTGTGGTTTTCATGACATTGTCCAATTTCTTGTCAGTGGAAGGATTATGCAAACAGTTCAGTATCAAAGGAGTTATTTACATGAGAAGGTGACTGTAAAGACATTGAGGCATCCTGTGACCATGACCCTATGAAGTGCACTACAAGATCCATGTCAAATTATAATGAAATTTTTTTGATGATGCATCCATTTTGCAATGAGCTGCTGTGTAATTTCCTTTGTGGTAGTACATGGCAATGCTGACATGCATGCCAAAGTGGAAAACACATGTCATGAATGCAGTTGGTTTGTTTTGGTTGATTGTTGTTTGAGAAGCCCAATCTGACTTTGGTTGTTTGATCTACTAGATATTATCAGAGATCAGTTTATGCATAGTCTTGTTGAGGGAACAGAACAGAGGATGTGAAATATGAAGTCCTTTTAAAATATAATTCATTAGGAAGCTTGAATCCAGGAGGTGCAACAACGTGATGTCAAATACAGCTTCTTGATGGGAGAGTGGTTCAAGTCCATTAGTCCAAAGCTGAGCAAGGGAGCATGGTAGTAAATAGGATAAAATCATTCCAATGGAAATTAGAGTCAGCTGGATGTTGCATTGGCAACTCACTTTTGACAGATAGGAGGTGGTCCAAGTTTGTTGCTCTGGAAGTCAAAATTGGACTGACCTTTTTGCTCCTCAAGATATCACTGACTACGAAAGAGGTCCCACAGGGTTTTGAATGATTCATCATTACAGTCCTGATTGGTGTCACCTACATACTTGTCAATGTGAGTGCAAGTGAAGATATAGAAAAAAATATCTTAGATCTTAGTAAATGTTGGAAAGAAAATGTTTCTAGATACAATCCAATACATGGGTAGTGGTAACTGCAATATCAAAGTGAACATGATAGTCCCTCAGAGACATGTTGCCTGGTTTCTTGTTTTTTCTACATGAAGTACATAAGGGCATGACAAAATTGCAAAAATCTTGGGACACAGCAAGATTGAAAAACATACTGCAAACCCCTTGGTGAAAGCACCAGCTTGTGGTTTTGTGCATGGTCCAATGTGCAATCCCAGTGATTGACAAGAGTGCCAGTAGTAAAACATGGGTTTGGTAGATTGTGAGGCTTTGCTCCTTGGTAAAGGTGCTTTAAGGGAGAGACTTATCAGAATCAGGGGTGGATTGTTAACAATCTTGTCAAAACAATAAAAATATGAATCATGTAGTCAAAACCATCAGTACCACCATCATCAATGGAAAATAAACAGGTAACGTCATGTAGAGTTTTTGTGTGATTTAACTATACAAATATATTGTATGATCAGTTGGTGAGTAGTGAGTGAGGTTAGGGTTACAAAAACTCTTTGATTATTCAAAAGTGGTTTTCATGTGGCAATAGGCAATAGATATCATGGCTAAAGTTTTACTGGATTTTTTCCTGTAGAATTGAGTAATTACTTGATTATATATTTTAGAATTATGAAATGGTGGTTTCAGACCTGGACATTGCATTGGGACAAGACAGAGGACAGCAAGCACAAGAGATAGATAAATGAATGTGGTGCACCTGAAATCATCAAGTTACACATACACAAGGAGGTACAGGAATACATCAAGACGAATACCTGGGAATCCAAGTGATTCATAACTAGATCTGAGTTGAGGGAACTGTATTTTCTGTGCTTAGTATAATGTGATGGTGTGGCAGAGGCCTTGTGTGATTTTGGTATAACAAATGTATTGACCCTGATTAGAGTGTGAAGAAGACCAAGAGCTGAGTGAGCTACTGCATCCAGGTTAGAGCTTCAGCTGTGAAGGCAGCTACATGATCTGTTAAAGAACAATGCCAAGCATCATTTACATGGTAGGCTTGGTTGGTTTTAGAATATCATAGCCTTGTGATGGGTTATTATGGTTGCAAGTATCATACCTATGTGTAAGGCAATGTTCTATTGATTACAATTGCAATGGTTGTTGGAAGTGGATAATATTTGTAATCCAGAAGCAGGGTTGTGATGCTTACAAGAGCACATTCAACCACATGCTGTATGCAGAGCAATGATCCCAGGGGTTGTAAATGGTTTTGGGGTAATGCATCTGAGGTAGTCATGTCACAAAGTTGCATCTTGTCTTGAAAATTGAGGACAGGAAGCATTGTATCCAGTCCCTGATTGGTATGACCACTGGAATTGTCAATGATACAGTTACTTGTATGATGATTGTGATTGTGATAATGATATTCACAATGGCCAGGGTCTGTTGAGGTATTTGTATTGGCTGGTACACTTCAAGATCATATTTGATAATTCCTGATGGATTCCATAGTCTCAACATAAAGATCCAGATTGATGTCACTGACATACTTGTTGGTGCAAGCTCTTGGAAATGGAAACAAAAGTAAGACTTTTGTTTCAATTTTTCATGGGGGTTATTCCAAACATGATCAAGGAAGTTTGTTGCATTGAAAGCTGCCAAAGCAGATGTGAAAGTCCATCAAGGAATGTGAGCCAACTATTTGAGAGTTTAAACAAGTAGTCAAGAAGCTCATCACCCACAGCAATCACTTGACCTTTTGAGGCCCCATTGTTAAACATATTTTACAACTCTTGGTGAATACATTTATATTGTAAGTGTTGGTGTAGCTGCTGACATGTACAGTTTCATGCATGGCACAATTTCAATAATCGGCAAGATTGTCAGTTACTGAATGTGGCCTTGTAGATTTGGAGGTGTTGCTCTATACTGAAGGTAATTTGAGTTGTCAAAACCACTGGTGCCACAATCATTGAAAGGGAGCAAGAATGTAACCTCACAAGGTTATTTTGTTCTGGGAAATTCAGTAGAGGGGATTTAGGTGGGGTAAGGTTGCAAAAACTCTTGAATTACTTGTATAGAGTATGCATTTGTTAATAGCCAATGCTGATCATGGCAAATAATCTTTTTACTTGATGATCTCCCATATGATAGTGTAATTTATTGTGATGTACCCAGTTTTGGTAACAGTTGTTTAGAACTCTGAAAAGCATACACATCTATGGACAAAGAGAAATAAAAAGGAAGAGAATGTTGGGGCATGTGCCTGACATGTCACAAAAGCAAAGAAATACAGGAGACATGGGAATCTATATGAATTTTTCCTGGGAATCCAGGTGAGTTACAACTGGGTTTTACAGACCAATCTCATTCACTTGAAATGACATATAGCTGGTACAATTTTGGTAACATATCCACTTAGCATGCAATATATTGATATGGATATTGCAATTCAATAGATACTACTTTTTGTGGTGCTGCACTCAGTAATATACAAGTTAATATTATCTAAATAAAATTGAATTTAAAGAATTGGTAAGAATTCTGGACTCAATGTGAGGCTGAGCTCTCAACCTCAAGTGGTGTAACCAATTAATATTTCATGGTAGTTGTTACTATAAAAACTTGAAACTAACTCCTTCAGAAACTCAGAAGGTAAATCAACAGTGAATAAAATTCTAAGGTTGGTTGATCAATCATATTTAAGTAACAGCTGAACAAAACAAGCAGATTGGTACACTTGCATAGCTAATAAACAAGAGCTTCAAAAGGAAACAAGGGTACTCTGGTAGTGATACTTGTGATTCCGAATGAATCATTGAATCTGGGTTCACAGTTTACTATTTGTAGACATAATCCTACATATCCACACATCTACTGATTCAAGTGTGGATTGAAAACTTGGTAGATGATTGCATACATTGTTACAGTTCCATCTGCCCTGCATGGTAAGGACAAGAATCTTATCAAGTGGCCATTCTTAACCAGTAGTTCTTGAAAGATGGAACATGTAGACACAAATTGTCTGTTCAACACAAAATGAAAGACACACAAAAATACTGCAACAAGAGATTATTATTTTTCTGTCTTAAAACACCCAAAAATCATGATCATTTTTTCAAGTCTTCTTGTTTTCCAAAGCAGTTGCAATAGAGGTTTGCATCAGGGTCAAATGGTTAATTGGCATAGTAATTACAAAGATGGCATCATTAAACTCACTCTTGACGCAACCTTCATGAAAATTCAGCCTCAGAAAACAGCTAAGAAAAAGCTATGTAACATCAACATCTCTCCTGATACACTAATATTCGAGTAATGTAAAAATGATTATCATTTTAGAATTATAATAATGTAGGTGTAGCACAAAGCAGCATGTGAAGCAACATAGCATGCATTGAATCATTTATCAGTGAGGCTAAGAGAAGAATGGGTTCATGTGGCAAACCTGACATCAATAAAATACAGAGATACAGGAAGCACAGGAATCCAGGGTAAGCACAACTGGGCATACCATGTAGTACTTATTTTTGTCAAACTTAATGTTCAAACTGTCTATTTGCAAGTAATTGTACATAGGTTCTCCAGAGACCACCACACTCAGAGAGATAGCAGATTATAAGCTCTCCCTGGGTATGCATGTATACATTGATTTTATGCTCCGAAAAGTGACAGTGCATCAAGGCAGTATTTGTTCTGTGAAAAGTACCTAGCACAATGTACTATAGGTAACAATTATGACCATGTTGTTCATCAAGGTATGAGCTCTGGATCGTTGTGCATTGCTACTTTTAAGGAATTAAATAATAAAGGAGTTTGAAAATAAACTCATTCAGGCCATCAAATTTTAAAAGAATGGAGGGTCTTGTGACTGACAGAAACCACACAACAACAACAATTGATACACATGAACACAGAGAATAAATAATGATGATTTTTCCATATATATTTTTTCTTTGCTAACATCTTTGGGGAGTTGAATAGATCAAAGATTATCATTTCATTTCTTACCTTCTAATGACTTTTAATTGAGGTCTGTTTATTCAAATACAATTGAGTAAATTGGTATTTTTCCACTTGCAGAGAGTAAACAAGAAAAGAGTATTTTGCAATTAGGTACTTTTTATGATTATTAAGGTGTTAAGTGTGCAAAAATCTATCTATGTAGAAAGATGATGACTGGCCTCAATCTGTTGTGGACAAAGCTAGTAATATTACAGTGCCCACACTCAAAGTGTAACACTCACAAGGTGTACCTTCATGGAAAGTGTAACATGGTTTGGCTGGTACA
>JALLPE010000544.1:0-16466 GCA_036940025.1 Conticribra weissflogii | reverse complement strand
TCATGAAAAACATAGAGTTTCTATGATATTTACTCCACACCATACACACATAAGTGTCTACTATGTTTACCCTGTGTATCCCCTATGGAACACAATATACACTTGAATTAGCCACCAACTGCAATGCAAACATATGGGGATGTATTGGGTGCCCTGGAGAATGTACCAATCCTATGGCAAAAATAATATTTCTAATATGTAGAAATGGGAGGGAACCTCTGCTGCAAGCATGAATGGAACCCACTACATTAATACTAACACATGTTATAACTTTATCTTTTCTGTTACTATTCTTAATTACTGGTTCATGAATTGATCAAGTAGTTTGACACTTTTGGCCTTAATCAGGTACACCATGCTTGACTACGACATTTTTAAACCTACACTGTGCACTAAACTACAACATCCAACATTATACACTTGCATTTTTATCATACAACAACCTGTACTAAGTAAAGTAGGAGCTATGGCACAATACACTGTGTTCTTTGTTTTTGACCCCTAAATTTAATAAATAAAGGCAGAAGTGGGCCCAATGGGACTGGACAAGTTGGTAATTGTCCAGGTACCATGTCATCATGAAAATACTTAATACATAGCCTATTCAAATGTGCTCAGAAAGGTCTGAAGAGCAAAAACTTTTTTCTTCTTTTCCATATTTTTGAGATAGTTGTTTTCCTTTTTATGAGAGTTACAATTTGTAACTTGATTTACCATTAAACTTAATAATACAGTTGAGTTAGGGTCTGTTCTTGTGAAAATGGACCATTGCAGAAATTGGAAGTCAGGGATTCTTTTTTCCTTTTTCTTGATAGAAAGAAGCAAGTAAAACTTGTTATGTGGCCTACTTGTGTACCTTTAGATAGGCTGTCTTAATTTACTTTCATTGATTATTTTTGCATGACTTATGACAACTGAGACATGGCATTTGACACAATACTATAGTATTTGATACTGAGAAATGGCATTATTTTTCAACCTATGACATTCCAAAACATAACCATTCATGTCTGAAGTGTGTTGATGAACAAAGGATCAGAAAAATAATATACAAAATCCTTCAATATTTCACCAAAATCAAGGTAGCCAAGAGAAAAATAAAACACAATCCTAGATTCCTGTTTTTCGCTATCAAAAAGAGCACAGAGCTGAATATCCTTAATAGCAGCTGCAATGATGCTTCTCAATGTTTGTAACAATGGAGCAATAAATTGCCTTCAAATAGGAAAATAGTGAAAATCACTGTATTTTACAATTTCTAAAATGTTGAAGCTAAAGTGTTCATTTAGAAAGTTGGAGTCTTAAATAATGAGTCATTTTAAAATAAGGGGGAAGATTTTGATCATTCATTTTTTGATATGCCATTCTCATCAAGATACGTAGCATGATATGATTTTAGCTTCATAGATTTATATGAAAATTCATAAAAAATTCCAAAGTTCACTCTTGAAGGTGAAATAATCATGATCTATGAAAAAACATCATTTGATGAAATCAGAACTCATAGCCAGAACAATCAACAAAAAATCTACAAGACATCTCTCATGAATCTTACAAATGTGATGCATCAGAAAAAGGCGTTTTACTCACAAACCTCTTGACTGCCCACTTATTATTCTCAGGGGTTGGATTGAGCCAATTGACTCAAAAGTAAATGCCTAATATTGTAACAAAACTTTGCTCTATGTAATACCAAGTTTTGCCTAAACTGGGATAAAAGAACACTAACTCCACATCATTAAAAGCATATTAGATCTTGGAGCATCCCTCATATAGAACTTATTGCTTTCCCAAATCTTATCTCCCCCAACAAATCCACTATCTTCAATGCTGACTTCATTTTCAAACACCCCTAAGTGAATTTTGTACAACACCAAATCAATATTGACATAACAAACAGAATACAATTTTTTAATGATTCATTGATGGAAATACATATTGAATTGGAAGTTGGTAGCTTTGTGATGATTTTACCCATCTTGAAAAGATTGATAGTAATTCTGACACTGATACAAGCACTGGTCAATGACTGATTTTAAATTGCATATGGCAGCAACAGGTTAGAAGTGTTTTCAGTGACCTCTGAAGTACTTTCAAAAGCAGACATACTTGACACCCAGTGATCCCTCTTTGTAAGCATCTTATTCCCAATTTCATCAACCTTCTCCAAAAGAGTAAAGTTATTTCAAAAATACAGGACTCTACCACTTATTATGTCAAATCCTTTGTTAAACTCCACAAGCAATAACTTCTTCATTTGATGAAACTCCTCTGTCATTTTCATCATTTCAGACAACAGCAAAACATATAGTGGGATTCTCATGATGAAATAAAAATGATATAAAATGTAAAGAATCCAAAGTATTCAAAAACAAAAATATCTATCCAAAGTACAAGAAATATCAGTTTTAAGCTTTTGACCTGTTTTATGAATATCCTACCTGTAGAAAATCAAAATGAAAATAATACATGTAAAGCACTGTTGCAAAATTCAAAATTGAGCACATGAATGGATATCTCTTTATTTTATTCCCTTCTGAGATCATTCAACTCTTGTGCTGCCTATGTTTTATATCTTACCCCTTCAAAATCAAAATAAGGAGGCCAGCTGGCAAAAAAGTAAGTGATAGAATTCATCCCACTTACAACTTACAACACAGGCTAAATATGAATTGCTCATTTCATAACATAGCCCTAAAAGAAACAGAAACAAAGGGTTAGTAGGAGCAACTTGCTGAAGAAACCAAGGTTTCCTTTGTGTATCTCTAAGACTTCTTCCTCAATCTAGATGTCAACCTTCTAGAAACACCTCATGAACAAACAATTTTGATTTCTCCTAAGGGAAATCTTGGTGCAACCATTTCAAAAAAGTTTGTTGATCTAACTTGTGGATAAATAATTTCTTTTTTAGTAATGGGATCTCTATTTTCATTGGTTGTTGGTACCAAATTTGAATTCCTGAATTTGAAAATATTTAGGACGCAAGAACAAGAATAGGACAGGTAATGGGACTGTGATATGTAGCATACAGCATATTCGTGAAACAGAAAACAGAGCTTCAGCAATCCTTTTTAGTTAATTTGTCTTCGACTTTGAAATACAAAAACCAGGTGATTCATCTGCCAACAAAATGTTCTCAGTATAATAGATGACAACATTTTCAGGACAAGACAATAAATTCGAATCAAGTTTGAGGAACCCATGTGTGAAACTATAGTTGGGATTTTCAACTTAAAGATTCAACCATCACATCAGCTCAAAAACCTTTTATCTTTTCTTTTTCTTTCATTCACTCTTCACTGTGCTGTCTCTATTGTTCACTTTCTCTAATTGAATATGTGTAAGAACATAAAAACATATAAAAAATCGCTCTCCTTATCATTGCACCCAGAAAATCTTCATTTTAATCGCTTAATTTCTCTATGCATTTATTTTTGAACAATGGTACATATGTATTGATGCATTGCATCACCCCTCATCAGCCATGACAGACTAATCTCCATCAGTTGTCTCCCTGTTGATAAAATGGTTCAAACTTCACAAGGTCAACAATGATGGTGCCAGTATGTCCTTGGGGGTCCATTTAGTTGTTGCCCTAAACAGTGAAGCAAACATACCTACTGAGATGTTCAAACAAGATTCATTAGTAGGTAAGTCCACAACTAATTTGAGATTGCTTCAAGCATTTATCAATGCATTCCAGTCTGAAAATATTCTTATCATTGCAATACAATATTTCCATATCTCCCCTTCCAACTTTTATAAACTTCTACCGGATCTTTTTGAGATTCACAGAAAATTCCTTCATCTAAATTGCCTGCCATCACTTCATCCTTTCCGCCACCACCATCCCTGTCTTGTTCAACCCGTTGTTCCTCCTTGATAGTATCCAGCATTCCAATTACCAAGCCCTTCTTTTCACAATTACCTTGTTAGTGTCAACAGCATCAATCATTTTTGTTGTGGTGGTTCCAGACATGACTATGGGTTCAATGGCAATCACAATGGTGATATTCAAATTTGCATTGTCTGAGGGCTGTGGTAAATTCACCATTATTTTGGTTTTGATGTTGTTGTGGGTTGGGGGATAATGATGGCACATGCAACAGTGCTTGAGGGCCTTTGATGTCAGCCCCAAATGCAACAGTGAGGGCTTCTTGCTCTTGAATGTTGGTTACAATTTGAAAGGAAGGAAGAGGATCTGTGGGAGATGGAATATTGATGAAGAAGAAGGTATTTGCAATTATCCATTGTGTGGTGGAGTGGCAGCACCAAGATCTCATGCAAGTCACAACCATCGTAATGATCAATTACATATCATTATGACAATCAAACAGGTCCTCTACTTTTGCAGCTCATTTTTTGCACAGATTAAATTAAAGTCCGGATAAAATATTTACATTGATATGATTCATTTGAATTTATTAGACATTGTAATCATTGTTGTATTATTAGTAAAAACTGCTTTGCCTGACTATGACCCATATGATGGAGATATTCTTAGGCAGTTTTTTTCAAATCATAGCAACAAGGTAATCTATATCACTTGAATATCAAGGGGGAAGAATTAGGACTGTTGGTGCAACTGGAATGCCATACAAATATTTATAACAGTAGCACCCATATGGTGAAGAGGGCAAAGATACAACAATCAAGCTACAAAAAATTGAACCTACAAAATATAAAACAATTTGTAATTGCTACAGCCTATGAATAGTAGTGCTATATTTATTTTTGTTACATACTCAATATTACTGCTTCAATATAAAATGGGTCAATTGTGATATCACATTTTGGTGGATTCATTTACCATTTTGGGCATTATCATATTAGAACCACATTTCAACCCTGCATTTCATCATTGAATACCATCTCAAAATATTATCCCAATATTTCACCTGTTATTCATCTGTAATCTTAAATTGTCTGCATTTCATGACATTCCATTTGATGCAATACAGAGGATTTGGGGATGCAGATGAAATACAGATGAATTGTATGTTATGCCCAATATGTATTTCAACTTTCCAGAATTTAGATAGATAGATTCAATTGAATGGAAAATATGAGTACATGAATTTCTGTATTTTCATATATATATATATAATTCACAATCAATGTTCTTGATTTGGGAAGAAAAATCTTTGTAATCCAGAAAGCACTAATTTGCTCAGTTCTTCAATTTTCTTTTGTTTTGTATGGAAAATTGTTTTCATTCAAATTTTTGTAATACAATATGAAATACTTGGGATGTGTTGAAAAAACAAGAATATCTTATTTTACTGGTGGACTCACAGATGTTCAATTTATTGAGGGGACACTCTCATTGTGACAAGAAGGGAGTCAAAATTCAAATAAATGTATGCAAAAGTAGTACAAGCCCTGTTTTAAAAAGGGCTACATGTTGCAAGATTTAGTCATGAAGCCTGTTTGATAGGATGTTAACTTCCTCTTCAATTGGTGTGTAGACACCCCTGTGAATTCAAATTTAAGCCAAGATGGATTATTCTGCCACACTAACTATCAAAAACTAACCACATCCACACATGCAGTCTTCACAAATATGGCCATCCAATGGCTTCAAATGATTGCTTCAAAAATGTGGCAGACACTTCAACTAACAAAACACCTCCAGACAGAAAAGGGTCAAGAAAGTCAGAACAAGGAAGTCATTTATGCATCATATCTTACTATGATGTCATCATATAAAAAGTGTTGTATTAAATTACTATTGTAATATCTGCTCTGATGGGTGTTTTGGTTTCAAAATTAAGCATGTGCAACTTCCCATGATATGTTGGGATAGGACTGAATTCTTAGTTTTGCCAAGCAGCCATGATGGTGGCAGCTTTGGACTATGATATTGAATATTGGATAATACATTTTTATCAAAGTTGGGGATGCAAGCAAAAAATCCTGTGTAGATCCAGTACAAACATCTATGAGAATTTAATGCTTTGCAAGCGTACCTGTATTGGACTTGTATTAACAAATGCTTTGTGCAAGTTTTAATTGAGAAACTGGATAAAAGCAATCCAACCTTTCTACAAAACATTCTGACAATTGGGCTATTTTTGCCCCACATCCAACCAAACTTTGATATAGTTACCAACAAACTGTTCCAGCAAAAATGAAAAATATATTTTGGGAATGAGTAAAATATTGACAATTGTGATTTTAGTAAGTCTTTATGACAGATGCATGTGATTCATTTGTTTTGTCTATAGTGATAGTAATGCCCATGGTACAAAATGATATGGGAAAGATTTCTCCTAATTTTAAAGCAGTTATGGTTATGGAAATGAGCTTGATCATTTAAAAGGGATCATGTACTGTGCACAAAGTTGAGTAATGATGAATCATAAAACAGATCACATAATAAATGTACCATAGAGATTTTAGCATGAAGGCATCTCTAAACCTGATACAAAAATTATGTAGAATTATATTTATCCATGGTTTTTGTGTTGGAGATGTCATAGTTGCATCAATTGTTAATTTGTCACAATTAGATTTTACTAAAGATATGACTAAAAGCTTCAAACCGGACGAAGAAAAACCTTGTTCACAAGAAAAAGCGTCCAGCCCCAATATAGGTAAAATAACACATTTGTACCAAATCCATATATGATTCCGAGTATCATACCTTACTCAACTTTATAAATGACCCCACAGTGCACCACCAGCCTAGTGACAGAGATCAGTGTGACATTATCGCCAACACACTCCTGTGGCATGGTTGATAAGAATTCTCTTTCCCATGCCAAATCAACATCTGGAACTTCTGGATCAACATTTGTGATAATGGATCTGAACTTCCGGAACAGGGCGCCTTGCAGTGGTTTTGTAAAGTGATCACCAACCATTTCACCAGCTGGGCAGTAACGCGTCGCCATCTCACCTTGCTTGATCCTATCAGTAATGAAGAAATACCTGATGTTCATATGTCGCGTCTGCTTCCCAGAACTCTGTTTCCCGTTGGTCTCAAGCGAAATTGCGCTCTGATTATCCTGATACACTAGTGTTTTGTTAATGCAGTACCCCTGGGCCTTTATAAAATAATTTGTCCACAACATTTGTGAACTGGCATCATCAACTCCTACTACCTCTGCTTTGGTAGAACTCTTTGTATTGATCTTTTGTTTTTGAGACATACTGAGTACTCTGCCTTTTCCCCATGACAGAACCGCGCCCGTGTGACTCCTAAAATACAAGTGCACTGCAAACAATGCATCCACCCACCATCTGACTAGGTTCATTTCCGCCACATCCAGTGTGAGGGACAGGTATACAGTTCCATTCAGGTATTTCAAAACCCGCCGTAGTTTGATCCCGTCGTCCTCATCTGGATCCTTCACCCTAGTAGTGAGGAACACCACAGGTGCCTGAATATCCCACCTACATCTCATCGTAACAAACAATTGTTGAGCAACTGTACTATGGAATCCTTGGGCTTGCTTCTCATCCAATGGAACCCTGTCTTGCTTGTCCCTGACTTGGAACAAGTTCTCTCCTGCTGGCATTGCAGCACTCCCATGAATTTCTTCAATGAAATCTCCAATCACTTTCTTAACACATGGCGCCATTGATATACGCACCTGACCATGGGTTGTCCCTCTGGAGACTCGTACATTCTGTCTGTATATTGATTTGAACCATCCAATAAGCGTAGTCACCTCAATTGGGTCCTGATGCAAGATCTTGATATCATCCACATGGAAGGTTAGTGTCATTTGCAGCCCATTAATGATTTTATTTGCCACACAAGGATTATACGGATTCAATCGGAATCCCTTAACCTCCAGGTCTGCAACTAGCTTTAAGTAGAAGAGAAGTGCAGACCGCAGACATCCATACAAAGCCTTTTGCAGAGTGACATACAGGATTGGTTCCCATTTGGCTCCCAATGTAACGTATTTGCAATAGATTTGTGGGGCAAAATTGACCATTAACTCCGCCAATCTTCCCCGCAGTACCATATGTACCACCTCGTCCATATCCAAATTCAAGAAAGCCCCAGGCAGGTCTATCACTGCAACATTGCGACCCTCTGTGGCCTCAATTTCTGCTGTGATCAACACGGACTCCGCCATTACTGTCGGCGAAGCCGCTGCTCCTTCGTGTATGTAATTGCGCTGATTGGACCCATCTGCAACAAGCCGACCTTTGACCGCTCCTCTCCGTTTCCGTTCCAAGAACATCAGTGATGCCAGCATCCTTCCTTGTTCATCCTTGGTCAGGTATCCGGTTGTTGAGGGGCAAAGACTTGCTTAAGTTGTAGCACATCCAGTTCTTTCAAAACGGCCTTTTCCCCGTCTGCACCAAATTGCTTGAGACCCTGTTTAAGGGAGATGTGGGTCTCACCCGCTGCCACCTTTGATGCAATGATGAGCATTATTTTATGCACAACTAGATTCGTGTCAACGTTGTTTGGCACCAAAACCTTATTAAGATCTTCGGTCACTCCTGGGATTCTGTTGGATTGAAAAAAACTAGCCTCGTCAAT
The DNA here is from genome assembly GCA_036940025.1 of Conticribra weissflogii. NCBI lineage: Eukaryota > Bacillariophyta > Thalassiosirophyceae > Thalassiosirales > Thalassiosiraceae > Conticribra > Conticribra weissflogii. The sequence continues at coordinate 7,960 of JALLPE010000544.1, read as the reverse complement.
GTGTTCTTCTGTACCATACCAATGAGAATAATCCCTGCCTTGGCGCAGACGCAAATTGTATCCATGTTGAGGAACCTGCACAGGGATATCAGCTCCCTCCTACCCATCGGCATTTGCCACTGGAGGAATTGGTGCCACATGATCCTCAGGCGCACCATGGGCATAAGGCGCATTGTGTCCAGCAAAATCAACACCGGCGTCTACATTCCCCTCCATTCCGTCTTCAACGTCCGGATCTGCCAAAGGGAGAAAATAATTATCATCTGGAAGGTTTTTGTCTCCTGCAAATGCGGGAGGCACTGGAAAGTCAGGTGGGTAATGGTCGGGTGGGGCTACAGCAGGAGGTTCAGGATCTGCGGCAGGCTCCTGAACAGGTGGTGCTGGATTGTGAAGCCCCATATAAATACCGTCAACGGGGTCTACACTCCTGTGATTCTTGTCCAGTGGAGGAGGAGGAGCAATATCGTTACTGTCATCATCAATAATAGTACCTTCAGCATCAGTGAAGATGATGTCGGCTGGCATCCGCTGAGCATTGGCAATAGCGTGAACTTGATCAATCACTTCCTGGGGCATGGGCAAGGCAGTGAATTGGTAAGCAACAATATGCTGCCCAGTGTCAAGGTTGTAAAATTTGTAGGTTCCCTGTACATTACCGGTTGGGCCAAGAACAACGGTGCTGACAGAGCAAGGTAAGTTGGTGGAATTGTGTGGGACGGTGTCCTGATATACTTGTGTATAGTCCCCAAACTCAGCACAGCAATGCTTTTTAAAATCCAATTTCCATCCAGTTATAATTGTCCTTGGACTAAGCATTTGGGAGACGCTGTTTTTGTGATGGAAGGCATTGATCCAGAAGAACCAACCCAATAACCACGCACGCTGGAAGTTGTGAAAATGGCAACCGGGACCGCTGGGACCGCACCCTCTCCTTAACCATTTGAATACATCGATCTATTTCTGGAGCGTGCTGCGCCACCACGGTGACATTCAAGTCAACATCTCCTATTTTACCGCAAAGTGGGTCAAACTGCCCATTCACCATTGCAGTAGTAACAGTCAGCCCGCGATGGCAATAAACCAAAACCACCTGCATCATTCCTTTGCAAAGGTCGGCCGCCATGCAGGAGGGCATGTATGAGACGGTAATCAAGGTGATATTGCATGATATTGTTACTAAGAATGGAAGCCTGTTGACGAACATCAGATCTGCAACCACAGTAACATTCAGGTTTCAAGCTAGGATTTCTGGTGGTATATCCATGAATGTTGGGTCAACTCTGTCAGGCCTTCGACAAGTCATTTTGCCCTTGAGTGAGGCCACATCCAGCCCAAACACATTATCTGCCATGCGGACTGATTCCAAAGTAACAGGGCAGTTGTTGACAAGATTGTTGAGAATCATATATGGAAAAGTATCAGTGTTGGGAGACCCCATCATGCTCATGGCCCGATGGGCTGCCTTGGCCGTAGCAAGTTGTTGAGGCGTATATCCTGCCGCCAGCAACTTGACTGTGTCAAAAAGGCACACTCCTGCCAACTGAACCCTATGCCCATAGAGCCCCAATGGGAGACGATCAAAAACTATTGTTTTGGTTAGCCCCTTCACAATGAATGCATCCTGGTCTTGGTCATAGACAATATTGCATCCTGCTTCTTGGACTTTTGCAATTGAAAGTATATTTGCAATCCCATTCTTGCTGACCCACACCGGATCCGGGAAGTTTGGGATATATCCAATGGTGTCAACGTAACTAGTTCCAGCAGTGCTGTGGATAGCAATCGTGTAAGACGATGGATGTATATTAGTCAGGAGTGCTTTGTCCTTAAACATATGACACATGACACGTTGACTGATTGTCAAGCAGTATGAAATGATCAGAGTTCATCTCTGCGCTGCCGTTGTGGAGGAAGGTAAAATTTTCTTCTACATCTGGCCCCACAAGCATACATGAGATCAACTCATTTTTGGCCACAACCACTGCTGGCGCAGTTCAGGTTATGCTCAAAGTTGAGGACTCCTGACCCCTTGTGTCCTCTTTTGGTGCCTCTGCCGTAGATGACAATTCCTTGTCCCCAGTTGCGTTTGTCTGTTCCTCCCGCTTAATATTGTCACCGCTTCTGCAATTTTTGCTGCGTTTGGATGGGTTGCAATTTGGGCACAGCTTGTTTCCCTGTCTGTGTTTGTAATATCCACAGTCCCAGCACAAGACATTCTCTTTTCCTGGCACAACAAAACAAGGATCTCGTTTCCCATCCTGTTCTTGGTCCCTGGCATTTGCAAGCGTCAATCCTTCCCCTCTACCAGCAAAGGCCCCTCTAACGTGATGATGAGTCTTCCAGTTGTCTAGGAAACGGTAGGCATCTGGCAATGAAGTTGGGTATATATCATTTCCCATAGTGTAGGCATCCTCTAGGTACCTCACCATTCCCCCATGCCATGTTTGGTTAATATTCCGGAGATAGAGCATCACAATGGCCTGCTCTTCCACTTTCAAGAACACTGACTCTCCATCTGCGTTGCCATATCCAGTGTTTTCCCGTCCAAAGCAAGTATATCCTCAACCACACATAGGTCCTACCTGACCTTTACCTTGGCAGTTTTGAGCCCCTGCACCCGTCCTGCGAACTCACGATAGTAGTCAATATTGCTGAGTTTACTCTGCTCCTGATGATAGTTCAGGAGCGTTGCCTTGGCATTGATAGCCATCCAGGCTTTCTTCCTTCTGGTGTCCATCATCTTGTGAGCTTGTACTTGGACCATCTCATCCAGCCTGATGACTTCCTTGGCCGCAGACACAACCACATACCTAGAAGCTGTCTCAAGCTTATCTCGTAGCTTTTCCGAGCACTGCCCCCACATTAATGTATTTGCCTGCTTCAGCCCTTTGTCAATGTTCGCCACCAAGTTAACGTAACGTGCCACCTTGCACTTCTAGATCTCTTTGTCTGTTCTCAAAGCACCAGCAGGTGGATCCACAGGTTTGTTCCGGTAGACCACTCCCCGACTGAGGATGGATTCTGCCACTGCATCACCCTCCTCATAATTTACTCTAATGTAATCCAACATGGCTACCTTTGATCTGCGGTAGAGCTCAGGGTGGTTTGCTGCTCTGTAATCAAAAGTGTACCCTTTTAATCCTTCGCACTGCCCCACTCACCCAGCCGATGTCACTTTTCCTTTTTGTCCCAGTCGACCTGAGTCCCTGGTTCCCCCAGACCAAGCTCCTCTGCCTGGCAAGGCCTTCTTTTCACTATACTTTGCCTGTGCCGACATGGCGCCCTATAACTTTAGTAAAATGTTGGAGATGTTGCGGTTGAATCAATTGTTAATTTGTCACAATTAGATTTTACTAAAGTTATGACTAAAAACGTCAAACCGGACAAAGAAAAAATTCGATCACAAGAAAAAGCGTCCAGCCTCAATATAGGTAAAATAACACATTTGTACCAAATCCATATACGATTCCGACTATCATACCTTGCTCAACTTTATAAATGACCCCACAGTGCACCACCAGCCTAGTGACAGAGATCAGTGTGACATTATCGCCAACATTTTGTCCCAACAAAACTACCCGTTCTTTATTTTCAGTATAAAGCATCGCGTAACTTGAAGAGTTTTTTGATGAGAAAATGTACTATGCGTAGTCAAAAACTTGTAACAGGCTAATCGTCCTTTTCAATCATTAATCTTATATGCATGAATACATGGGAAAAAAATGTTTTGTCTTCTCCAATCATCATGAAACAACGAAGTGATTAGCTATACTAGGTAGTCGATATGGGCAATTGGTTGACAACCGATGATTTTTCACAAATGTCGTCACAAGCTACACAGATCCAAGCAAATTCACGGCAAAGAAGATGAAGAAAGTTAGCATAGATGCTGTACTAGATATTACGAAACAATCCTCCAACAATGTCTTATGAAAAACATCATCTAGGTTGAGAGAGAAAAGAACATAAATTCAGCAGTTTAGTGATTTCCACTATGCATGACAATACTGATATCGCTTCCACAATGAACTCTGATACGAGGTGGGAAGAAAATGAATCCTTCACCGATTTTGAAAAATTGAATAAGTCCAAGTCACAGGGCAAAATGCGCCCGTAAAAATCACGAATCCTGACCACACCTAAACCCATTCATTAAATGTTTTCTATGTGCTGGGTGTATTCTTTCGAGCTTCAGCTTTCACCCTTCGCTTGTACTCGTTTTTATTGTTGATGAAAAGATTGTAAGCCTCCGATTGAGCAGGACTATTAGGGTTTGGAGTATCCAATAAGTCCTGAATCCCCAACAGCATTTGCTTCACAGTAATCGCTGGACGCCATCCCTCTTCCTCATTCAAAATACTCAGGCAAATAGTTCCAGATGGGTATACATTGGGGTGAAAAAGTGGAGGAACGAATTTACATTTGGGGGGTTTGGAGGGGTATTCGTCGCTGAACTCGAGCATGACTTTGTAGACGCCTCCTTCCCAGTCGGTTCCTTCTTTTCCAGGGATGCCGGTTTCCCATTTCATCAAATCGGAGGATCCGTCCCCCCGCGATACAGGTCGCGCGTAGAAGCCAAACGGGTGGTCACGACGCCATGATTTTCGTTCCTTCGTAGTAAATTGTCGTAAGTTAGCACCATGGTGAGAAGAAGCTCACGGATTATTTCTGGCTTCGAGACTGTTCAGTGCAGAATCAACGAAAATTCGACGAGGCACGCCAATTCGATTAACATGGGGATATGACGAAGTTCTTTCATTGGAAAAGCGGCGGTCATTGTGAACGGCAACTCCCCTGGTTCGCGACAATACTGACAAAAGACCCCCGTAGACCACACAAACCCATGCCTTGAAGTCAGCGCGGTACCCAAACATTTCGTATTGGGCGATATTGTGTGCAATTTTTCACCATTGCGCATTCTCATAAAAACAAACCGAACAATGTTATTTCGGCATGCCAGAGAGCTGCCGTTTGTCACGAGAGTAATCGAATCCCAAGAATATCATTTTTCACACTCACCTCTGCAAGACGCCCTCGAGCTATTCCGGAGTTAGACATGGTTGATTGTATCTCTGGAGAGGGTATCAGGATGGATTTTGACCAGCTCTGTAGCTGCGGTGTCGGCGCCAATGATCGTTGCAGAAATCTAACTATTTTAAGGATTGGATAAGTTATTGTAGTGATTCACTACGTATATAACTGTCTAGTATCGCACCTCTAGCAAGGTGATGTACATATCGTACTTCATCTTTATTTTTTTATTTGATGATTGCCTTCGCAGTCTACATCGTAGGTACAATACAATTTTTTGTACGACGATGAATTTCGTAGACAATAAAAAATAATGATGGTGTGTATTGTACAATTGTGCTGGTAACAAATTAAAGATTTGCTAAGTTCAATAATATACACATCCATCCACTTTCTGGCGAGAGAGTTATATTGTTGAAGTAAGTTGGAAAGCAAACGACAGTCGGTCCGCTGGGTCTAATTCACTAATTCGCTCTTGATAGTAGTATTTTAGAGAGAAAACAATCCCGCTCCATTCCGCCGATGAAGATAAATTCACGTCGCGGTGCGAAACCGCAACAGCAACCCTCGTTTCTTAATAATTTGACGAAGATAATCTTATTGGCGGTGATATCAGCCATCATCGCCGGCTATTATTACTTCTTATCAAACGCAATATCGATCGGGACTATCGGGAACAGCTCAAATACGGCCATTTTGAGAAATAAACCCGACCAAAATGTCGGAGAAAACGACGTTCGCCCCGACCCCAAAGCAACAATCGGCTATGCTGTCACCGTATCGGGATGTCCAAAAAATAATGGTTCTCGTGGTGATTTTGGAGCAGGAATTACTGATGGAGCTGCCGTTCTGAAACATTCCATTCACCTGAATTCCATCCAAAATTATCAGCAGAGTCGAAGTCTGTATGACTATAAGATGTATGCACTCGTCCATCCCGAGGCCGAATTTTGCGCCCGTCCAACATTAGAACCCTTGGGTTATGAAATTCTTCTGCGAGATGTACCGGTCCCTCTGGAAGAAATTGAGGGGGAATTTCTTAGGGAAAGAGTGGCAAGCAATGGATGTTGTGGAGAAAAGGAATTCGTAAAAATTCATGCATACACACTTTTGCAGCATCCCGCGGTAGTCCATTTGGATTTAGATACGCTGGTTTTGAAACCTATGGATCAACTCTTTGATGTCATGATTGATGGTCCTCCCAAAGATGGGGGGAATGGAGGAATTGAAGTTGCTTTTGGAGATCCGTTAGTAGCTCCTGGAAGTAATGGTCAAATAGATGCTTTCTTTACAAGGGATTACAACATGGCCCATGCCGGCAACAAACATGTGGGGGTTCAAGGGGGGTTCTTAGTATTGCGTCCATCCCAGTCGACATACGACGAATTTGTATCGATTATTCGCAAAGGAGACTTTCAGGAAGGGAAAGGCTGGGGTGGATTGGGTTTTGGGCCATTCTACGGGTCGATGACATTTCAGGGCATTATTCCTTACTTTTACGACCATTTGCATCCTGGCACGGGAGTGGAGCTCCACCACTGCGTTTACAACAACATGGCAATCAATCCACGTGACAAACCAACTGTTAATGATGTTGTGAATGGACATTGTCGAGACGGATACAATCGACCAGATAAGCATGACCTCTGTGAAGATTGTCGTTCACGTCCGATTGAAGAAATCGTAACAACTCATTTTACATTATGTCAAAAGCCGTGGGAATGTTTGCCTCACGATGGAAATAGAATCCAAGAGCGATTATGTCGTAAATTTCATGCGGAATGGTATCGTGTCCGAGAAGATTTGGAGATCAATATTTGGGGAAGACTCAAAATTGACCTAAAAAATGAAAATGAGGTTGTTCAAGCGAGAGGGGGCAAATTTCAACCAGAACATTTTCGCGGATATTGTAAGGGACATGGGGGGAAGGGATACATCCAGATGGACGTTCCTTCGTGACATGAACCGGGAGCAAAAAGCATAATGTACGTGAGGAGAAGAAAACATCAAAAAATTCCAGCCAATGCTCTTTGAATTTCAAAGATGTCTTGCTTGAAAGTATTTCCTATAAAATTTGTATGATGCGACTTTTTATTGGTGACTCTATTATACATACTTTCACTTTTGTGTAGAGAAAAAGCCGTATTCCCATTTTCCAGGGTTTTGAACCTTATCAAAATCAAACGGCTGCAGAGGTTTTGGGCGTTTGCCGACTTCAAATTTTTTGCTGGTTGATGAGAGATGTATTGGGTTTGGCTCTCCATACTTAACTATTGCTGGCAATTTTGGATATGTCACTTCCAACAGGTAGATCAATCCAGGAATGAAGAAGATTTTTGTGCAATGCAGCAAGACATTTTCCTATCAATATTTAAGACATAGTTTCCTAAATAATGTGCAGTATCCCTTTGAAAAGCATGTTGCAAACTCCTTTTTATTTTTCAGTTATGAGAAAAAAAGAGTTTGGGGTCAAAACTTTTTAAAGTGAGCCATCAATGGGCTCTGCATAAAGCTGATGTGCCCATTACAATCCACTGAATCACATTTAGTGTAAATTGTAGTGAAAAACACAATTCACAGACAGAAAACTGGTTTTAGAAATTATCTACTATCATACAGACAAATTAGATGATGAACCTAAGTCTAATATAGACATTTCTTTCTGATTGTCACACTCCTGAAACAGCTTGTAGCCATCATTATCTTTTCTCTGAGCCTCAATTAACAGCAAGTTGCTCTTGTTACCCTCCTGTGACAGTTCATAGCACCTTCTTTTCTCATCATAATCGTCAATCATATCCTCTGTTTTCAGCTTAGAAATATTCTTCCATTCATCTCTGGTTTTGGTATATCAAAAATATGATATCTAAAATTTGATGTCTAAAATAATAATATATCCCTTTACACCCTATTAACAACTTTTGGTAGT
>JALLPE010000543.1:0-16467 GCA_036940025.1 Conticribra weissflogii | reverse complement strand
AATAGGGGGGAAGAGCCTTGGCTAAAGCCAATTGTTCAAAGGGAGTTTGGTACAGTTTTTACATTCGTATGTGACAACAACTCGTTTTTCGATCCTTGTTATCACAAAAATATAAAATAATTCATTATTTTTTGATAAAAAATCTTTTGTGCGAATTCTTACTATTTGTTCCTACGTTTTGATGTCGAACCGATTGGATCTTTTTTGAGATTTTTTGCTGTGAACTTTGACTTGTCGGCTTCGCCGGGTTACAAAGTACGATACAATACGTCATGATATGAATATCGTGCGAACAATAAAATGTATCGAGACATCATGTTTTTGTCATCGACCCGTTTTGCTTCGTTCGCCTCTCCATCTATCTATCAGACTTCTTCAGCCCAGTTGTTCTATTGATGATGAAGTCGTTTGTGTTGGCCTTGGCCATCAATGGCCTTGTAGACTCCATTTCATTTATGACGGTGACCCCGTCACTCGTCTTCTAGTGAGTGCCATAGTCGTGTTGGAGAATTCATTTTTTGATGTGTTGTGCAATTCTAACCGAGGCCTTGTTACTTGGGAATTCATTCGCCCATTTCTTCTGCCGAAACTGTCAGTGTTACCTCTTTGGGTGGATCCCAAGATGTTTACGGATTCATCCTCGCAATTTACTCTTTCGCGGCGTTTTGCGCCAAACCTTTCCTAGGAAGATGGAGCGATGCTCAAAATTTTTCTGCTCCTTACTTGTTTTCAAACTGTGAGCAAATGTGATGTATTTGTGTGGCGTACGGTATCTACACTTATTTTTTGTCGTTATTGATGGTTTTTTTTGGCGTATAGCACTCTCCGTACTAGGAGGATTGGTCTATGCACTCGGCCCCGCATTCTCAAGTTCAAAAAGTGCCATTGCCGCTGTTGTCGTTGGTAGAGTGCTAGGGGGGCTTGGAAACGCAAACTCAACTCTTGGTTTTGCTTATGTGGCTAGAGCTTTACCAGCGGAGGAACGGACGTGTGAGTAAAATTTTTAGACATTGATTTTGCTCCTAACAAGCTTGGTTTGCTAAAAAAACATGATTTCTCGTCTCTTCCTTTATTTTAGCAACAACGGCGTTACTCGGTGGTATCCAAATGATTGGAATGGCCATTGCTCCATTATTCAATTCTTTTCTAGCTTCCGTGGATTTCAACATTGGGAGTCTCCACATCGACCCTCTCAATAGCGTGGGCCTTCTTTTGGCAATTCTAAATATTATCTCATTGACAGCACTATATTTCTATCTTCCTGACTTGCCTATTACCAATGATAGCAATCACGATGAACACAAAAAAGACAACGAATGGTTCTTGATGTTTCGGTGTATCATTAGGAATCCACACATCGGTGTGCCGTTTTTAACGATTCTATGTTTTAATTTCAACTGGATGTTCATTGAAACAGGTCTCGCGCCGAGTGCTCGCGATGCGCTGGGTTGGGCGAGTATCAAAATGAACTTTTGTGAAAACTCCATAGTATAACAACTTTCATTTGTCTCATCTTATCTTCGTTGATATTTTTGTAACATCAGGGGCCAGTCGAGACATCGTATGTGTTCGGGGCCATGTCAGTTCTTGTGTTTTTCGGCATGACAGTTGTTCATCGCTTATCAAAACTGGGTTTCTCAGATTACAACCTCTTGAACTCTGGCCTTGCAGTAAATGCTGTCGGATTTCTAGGGCTTTACTTCTCTTGGTATAGGGGCGTCGAAATAATGCAATTTGTCACGCCAGTTTTGATCAATGCCGGATCGTTTCCATTTTTGGGCGCACCAAACCGTTCTCTATTTAGTCAAGCAGTGGATGGCTGTAGCATTCTACGGGGCTATGAGGGGACCATGCAGGCACTTCTATCAATGGCTGCTTCCATTGGGGGCTTTTCTGCGCCGAGTATAGTTGCCCATTATTGCCTGAGAACTCCAGAAGAAGTCGATGCTAGTAGCGACGGAAGAGAGTTCAATAAGTTTGCTTTAGTGGCTCCTGCCTTGGGAGTTCTTATCCTGATTTCAACATACCTTGCGGGCCCCCCTCCAGCCATAAAAGTTACAATGAAAGACGAAGAAGCAGCAGGCGAAACTACTCCTCTTACTAATCACCAGCCAATGAAACAAAAATCTTGCCCTCGCGAATTAGCAAAAAGAGCATCTGATCGTGGCACATGTGAATCAGCTATGACAATTATTGCAATGGATGATTTTGATGACGAGTAAAAATTTAGTTATTGAAAGAGTGCATATTGAAAGAGTGCATTTCACTCTTGAGTTCACTTCCTGATTTGTATACGAGTTGGAAATATTTCTGATGGAATTGAATATGGAATCATTTGGCTATCATGATAATTCATTTTGGGAAGAACAATCTCAATTTTCTCTTGGTGACACGCTACTCATCATCCATTAGCATGCAATCAACAAGACAATTGATGCAAAAATTGAAGATAAAACATGAAACAGAAAAGTAGGCCGTCTCAGACACTGTCAAAACGAAAGTTTGCTGATATGCACACTAATAATTTCAGTCAACTTTCAAAGCACATTTTGAACCGTGACCAGAGAAACGATACTTAATTAGACACTGTCTTAATGCTGAGCAATTTTGTACTATACTCTTAATCTTCAGTATTTTTTTAAAGTTTTAGCATCAGAAGAAGGCACACAATGATCATCTTACGTAGGAATGACCAGTATTCCAGAGGACTTTCAAGATCTTCATCAAATTTGTATCACTGGAAGATGATGGATTGGCAATTATGATTTAGCAAGGCCATCATTCGCTTTATAAATTTACATGTGACTGAATTAATTGTTGATGTTAATTAATGAAAACTCATAATAAGTGTGATAGTTGATTGACACTGATAATAAGTTTGATAGATTACCATGAAACTTAAAGTTCAATAGACCTACTTTGTTGTCACTAAATATTTATTTTCTCAACTAGTGTAATTTAAGACAGTACTAAATATATTGTAGACCATCTTCAACTCTTGCTCATAAGCATTTACAGCAAGTGAAGAATATGGTTTACTCTGGCCATCATTTTCATTGACTTAAGCCAATAGTCAGCAAATTAATGGATACTCATGGCACATATTTTATTCACACAAAGGTATAAGCCTGTAGCAATGAAACCAGAAGAAATTTATTTTCAGAACAAATTGTAATTTGCTCTGGTAATGTTAGTGGGAAAGAATGCCATCTCTTCTGCTATTTTTCATCATCGCAATTTCAAATCATGATGGTTCTGAGGAACATTTGTTCTGCTATGATGAAGCTGGGTAGTCTGATTGCAAAACAACAATGCAACATCATTTCATCTAGAATCAACAATGGGATATTTTCTTCTTTCAGAGGCAATTTAAAGACATGTTAGCATTGTTAAGTATTGAGTGAAAAAGAATGCATCACAAAATTTCCATGCACCCCAGAACATGAAGGAAACTTTAATGATACCTTTTGTAAAGCAAAAAACATCATCAATACCAACTCCCAGTTCAGAGTCAGATAAAGAATCCTTTTCTGATGATGCTTCTGATTTCAATTCTCAGGTTGGATTCAAGGGTTCCAAACAAATTGAGTCCAATCACAAAGGATTTCATACATCACAGAAGCTTTCTCTTGGGTTCAGTAAGACTTCCAAAGCACAAGACTAAAGACTAGCCCAAAAGTTGCTAAAATAAAGACAAAATTGGATGAACAGAATAAGTCTCATTGGTCTACTTCCATTGCAAAAAAGCATCATTGCCAAGAATCCATGAATGAGTCTGAGAGAAGTTCTTTCTAAATGGACATTGTTTTGTAATTACTATCATTTGTGACAAATTACAGTAGATTTAGAAAGAAAATTAAGAACAAAAATAGTCTACCAAGCAAAGATTCAATTGAATAAGAAATATCTAAAATGAAGATGATTTTCATCAAAAAGTCTCCAAAAATGCAGTGACCAGCAAAGATATCCTTCCATGATTAAGCTGTATCAAAGATACTGCATCAACAGGATTCAAAATACTACCTTGTTTCTGTTAATCTTCATGAACATTACTTGACACCAGATTCATAAATTCATGAATATGAAATCTTTCAATCATCTCAAATTTTCAGCTTTTACATACTTGATAAATTTATTCAGGGCAGTGCAAAGCTGAGTGAATTCATAATCAATCTGCAGGTAAATTGGAAATAGAAAATAATTTGCTCAAGCAGGATAATCATTTATTTTCAAGGTCAAAGAACAAAGCAAACATTTCATTACTATCATTTCTGACACATTCATCCTGCACAAAACTGTTGGGACAGGATGTTTAGAACAAAATCCACAAAACTATGACTCCAAAACATTTGCATATGATATACCCAAAATACCAGGAGTTTGATGTGTAAATATTTATTTTATCCTGAAGTTCCTACACAACTCAACGCTGTGAATTGGTAACCCATGGAACAAAATTGCATTAAAACTTCACAGATTCCAGACTCCAGACAAAAACAATCATGGGATGGGAGCATAAGAAGAAGGGGAAAGATGAGAGTAATTTAGTTATGCAATGGAATACTGTAATGTATCTGATACAAAAGAGCAAAAAGGTTTTTGCCAAATACTGGCCTGAATTTATGTTTGCTTTGTAAAAGTTCATGTATGTTGTCTTTGAAATAGTGCCAAATTGAAAGTTGCCTTGCAGGATTAAAACATTGTGAATAATCTTAGACTTTCTATTTGCATTACAAAAATAGATAGATCATAGACAATTGTATCATTGTCAAAATTGATAATAGTGAGACTTATTGTTTTACCATCTTACTTGCTGAAAATCCCCCACAAGCGCCTATGAAATTATCAATCTAGTTTTAGAAGAATTTATGTCTAAGAATACCATATTATCCAATTTTGGCACAAACAAGAATCAAATCAGCAGAGGATATTTCTTCTCATTTTCTTAGGTGATCATTAGTATTGTTATACTGAAAAATTACATACACAGAATTCAACATAGTTCCATGTCTAAAAAATTTTCAAAACTTGAAAACACCAAAGTCTATAATGAAGAAACTCCTGTCTAATCTTGGATCTTGGCACATGACATAGTTTCTCTGAAGTCATCATCATGGTCATCTTCCACACAAACGATTTTACTTGACTCTCTGTAGTGCTCGCTGTCTCCTACTGAAAGTATTATTTAAGTAATTGAATAAAGTTCAGTTTGATCAAACTCTTCAACATGATCACTGACACTTCCGCTGCAAAATGTGGTAACATTTTGTGTGGTAGTTAGCTTAGGATCATAAATAGAATATATGTTGGAGTCAAAATGATGTAGCAGTAACCTTGGGTTCATAGATGGATAAAATGTGATTGTGTAATCACCATACTGAATTAATATGTGAGTCCTATGTCAATATTTTTGAAGTCATACCATGCTGTGCAAGGATCCTTGCAAAACTCAAAAGTATCAAAATAGATTATATAAAAACTAATAATGTACTACTTGTCTTTGTGGTATTTTTGAATGAAAGCATTTGACTGGACAGGCCTTGGACAAATTTGACATATTTTCTTATCTTTTGAGCAAGGTGTTCTTCACAATAACCACATTTTCCTGCCATGACTGGGCAAATTTCATAAAATTTCAGCCACTTTAGAGCCATGAACACATACTGAAAGATTAAGTGTGGAGGGTTTTCATGAAGATCCTGAAAAAGAGCATAGAATGCAGGAGGCTCCTCACCAAAAAAGGAAGTAAAGCATAGCAATTTGATAGTGTCTCTGGAAATCCAACATAGTTTAACCTTGTTGCAAGAGTTTAACTTTCAATGTTATTTTTTTCTTTTCTCTGATTGGAGGTGTTGATACTTTGATGGCTCCTGGAATTTTTGATCCATGAGAATGTCATGGACTATGTGATGAAGTAATGCAACAACAAGGATGATCATCAGATACTTCATCATCATTCTGACAAGCACTAATACAAAAATGGCAATTGCAAGGATTTAGCCTCATGATCTAGATTATAGGAATGATATAGTATTAGCAATACGCAAGTGTGATTGTTGCTTTGAGAAAATTAATTTTCAGAAAGTATAATACATTCTCAAACCAAGAAAATAGAACCAAACATTATCCATGAGCAATGTTTTATTTACTTACTGTCTAAACCATCTGAACAATTGGGACTAAAACATTTGACCTACAGAAGTTCATAACATATGTAAGACTGGATAAAACAAAACACAGGCATGAGCTTGTTTAGCTTCATCTGTTTTGAACCCAGCAGATGGCCTCCCCAGAATCACTTGTTTTGAGAAAACATGAATAACATTTTTCTCACATCAACTTTTTCTGGGACAGCAGCAACAACCACCACAAAAACAGTAAGTAATTATTGTACTTTTTTGGTACTGCATAGACAAAGAACCAATTTTTTCAATTACACCCTTTGCATCACTCAAAAGAAAGTCGATTTCAAAACCACGATCTCGCTGGCAATCAGGCTGTAATGTAGTTGAAAGACGAAGAAAAATATTAACATTGATATGCGTAAATGCAAATTGACCATTTTTGTTGCTGGCAAAAAATTTTGTCCATCAAAGGCTGGACAGATGGAGCTGTGGTTTGTGGTTTGTTTTATCCAGTTTAATGTAGGTGTTCAGTTCTTTGATGATTCATTACAAAAGTAATCTAAGCCAGAAAATCAATATAGTCTAAGCGTGGGAAGTTTAGAAGGTAAAAACATTTCTGGTATAGAGATAACACCTTTCTTCACTGAAACAAATTATCATGACTTTCTTACAAGTTCAAATTAAATTTATCTTATATAGGAATATAATATTTTTGAACGTACCAGGTATACAGTAAAACTTACATCTTTTTTAAGTTTTGACTTAAAAGTTCAAATTAAATTTAGCTTATATAGGAATATAATATTTTTGTACATACCAGGTATACAGTAAAACTTACATCTTTTTTTAAGTTTTAAATTTTGTCTTGCATTAAAGATGGATTGTGACTCAATGGGGAGAACTGTTACAAAAAAACAAGGAAGCATTCATGATGATAGCTAAATTGTTGGGTTGAATGCCCACAACTTTATTTTATGTATGAATAGCAAAGATTTGTCAGAGGAAGTAAAAGATGCCTTGAAATGCATAGTTCTTTGTGTTATTCCATTAAAAATGTCTGTGGTGCTGTACTTCAAAATAGAGACTTTTTGTTGTAAAAACCAAATTCAAGCACTTGATGTAAATGCTCCACTGCACAAAGACCTATCCAGTGCCCTTGACAAGCAAGAATAAACTAAAGTTCCAAATGCAAAACTCATAGCACTTACACTAAACTTCCTGCAAGATTTAATCTTCGTGAACACCTGATAGAAGATCATCTGCATGCTCCTGCTCCATCACCAAATGCTTTCCTTAAGAAATATTCAACAGACAAACTGACTGACAAAGTAAGATCAAACAAAGAACTTGTTCACTCAACCTTAAGCAAGCTTTCCCCACTACTTCCAGAACAAAAAAAGGTCCACCAAAACATGGTGAGTTCTTGTACAAAACGCGTCTCTGCATATCAAGTGAAACAAAAACTAACTGCATATTTTTGTTTGCATAAAAATAGACATGCTCTTGTACCTCTTGTGGTTTAAAAACACCACAACATTCCTCAAAAGCTGCTGCATCAACTGCAGATATGACTGATAGTGCTAATGAATCAGTCAGATCCAAATCATCCAATGGAGAGAGTGGAGAATTCAATATTCTTTTTGATGTGGGGGATAGTCCATACGTGGTTGGTGAATTGGGCATTCTCTTAACCAGTGTCAAAGATTAGGTGGTGAAGAATGCACCTGTTTTCAAAGTATGGAATACTCAAGCTAGAGCACTTAGAGGGATTATTCTTGCCTGCAAGAAATTTGAGGTAGTTGACAAAAGCAAAACAAATGATTTGCATGCTGAGCTTGTCTATATTGTTTCCTTCACATTGTGTTACCAACAAGAGGACCTCTTTGACAGATTCCAAGCTGAGAATCTATGATCCTAGTAATGGTGGCAATGACAAGGATTCTTGGATTATGGAAGATTTTGATACAACTGCCTTGGAAGACATTATCAATTGTCTTGATATTGATTTGCCTTCCTCAGAATCAAGATTTCTTGGATATGTTGAAAGCATTGCAAATGTATCCAAGGAGGAAATCTGAGTCTAAATGTTGAAATTTGAAAATACTATTTTCCATAATGATTGATTTCAGGCTGATGATGTTGATGGAAAAGGTTTGACCACTTATGTTATGCCTAGCAGCAGAAACATTGTGATTTGTGAAAGATAAGGAATCTGAAACTTTAAAATATTTGAACTGTTTTAAGTAAATACATGGCAATATTACTATAATAAATGTTATATTGTTTACTTTGAGAATATTGATAGTATATTTTGTTATTATTAGATGATGTAAGTAGAAAGAAAATACTTTCTAAGTAATCCAATCATTTTGATGGACAAGCATTTGTTTTTTGACTTATGAGGTGCAATAGCTTCTGGTATTTTTGGTATGTGAGAAACAGGTCACTAATTTGGGGGCAGCACCAAGAATGCTTTTCTCCTAATGCTTCTTCAAGAGTTTGGGCACTAAGTTTCATGGATGAATCCCCTATTGCATTGAACACATTGCTGTCATGTACTCCAATACAATGACCACACTTTTTGCGAATGCCTCTGATTTCAACAAGAAACTGCTATTTCTTTTCAGAATGAGATAATAACTAAGACACTGGATTACCAACTGAAAACTTAAGATATTTTGACTTTACAAGACATCCAATCTTTAGGTCTTTCAAAAGGTGATTGATGGCTTTCTCTTCCTTTCTGTCCTTGTTTTGTTTAAGCCAATCATAAATTTTAACTTGAAAATCAGAAAGGAGAATGGAAGAACACATTTTGATACAAGATTCAATAATACACAGATGATAATTGTTGAAAAAAGTGAAGATGATAGATATTTTTTGTTAGATGTAAGTAGATTCTGTTTTGAACTAAACTTCTTTCCAATTCCAAATTATATCTGAGCATTGCAGGCATAGAGCTCATGTTTTGTCTTATCAAGTGTGCGCTGATCACCCTGAAAAAGAGTCAACAACAGATACATCCTACAAGACAAAATTGTTTGGTGCCATGAAGTCAAATCAAATGCATGTTTCTTGTAGGAATGCATGGTATGATGGACTTAAATATTCCTTCATATGCAGTTTGCCTCCTTGTATCAATGGAAAGTAACACTTCTTGCAGTATATCTTACCATTAACCACTACCAAAGTTTTCCAAAAAAGAGATAGGGAGTAATGTTACCAAGTAGTCTGCAACTTCAAAGCCATGGGAATAGGGAATATGCCTTTAGGGTGTTTGCTGCAAGTGATTACTCCTAATAATATTTGGAGTGAAGGTTGTTGGTTCAGATATGCACAGACTTGAAAACCAAAGGTCTTCAGCGTACTGATTGGTTTAAAGTCTGCATTCTCTTGTGGTTGGCTTGCTGGGTCAGAATTTGCAAACTTGCTTGAATTTCCAAACTATAAGATCAAATATTGTAGTGTCTGATGTTTGATCAGTTTCCAGGCTCCTGACTCCAGCTGCTCAGGGACACTGATTTCTTGAAATGCTTGACTTTTTATTATCCTTTTTTATGACACTTTTTTAGTCAAATTCTTGCAGCAAACTTGAAAGACATAATGACAATCATCCCATCCAGTACCAGATTTACAGCATAAGGATCTATATGAATAATTATAATTTAAACAGGAAATAAACAGAACTGGACAATGATTTGATATTATTAAATTGACAAGAGTGATATCCAAAAACAAGGTCAACCTGGATTGACTTTTTTCACAGGATGATAATTCTTCAAAAGTAGAAGTGATCAGGTTTTCAAATAAAATTTCAGAATCCCACCATGACTCCAAGAAGTCCTTTTATATAAGAGGAATGATGATGTAGAGTCAATCAAAAGCTCCAAGGGACGAAACTGATTTCAATCAGTGCTAACATTTTGAGCCCCATAATCTTCCAAAGTCTTCTTATGATTGTCCATAGCAAATTGCTTCTTAGAGTGACATCAAGTTGATTTGCTTTTGATAGAATTATTGAGAAGTGTTGTTGAATACTTTTTGCACTCAATAATGAAAGGTTTTGCCTGATGTAATGCCAGTTTGAGTAACATTTTGAAGCACTCCTCTAAGTTCATTAAGAATGGAGGTTATGATATTCCAAAAAAGGCCTCAACCCAATTACCACTTGCCACATGATCCCCCACAGTCCAATTGAGTCATCTTGTCAATATTGCAAGAATTGATAAGCTCAAGAGCTTTTTTCCATTTTTGTAGTCTTCAATATCCTTTAGATTCCTCTGCAAGCAATTACATCCAATTCTTCAGAAGAGAAGTTGTTTTTGATACAATCATGTAATTCAGGATCAAAAATACAGCTCAAAAAAAACTCTTCCCAGCAGGAACAGTCCAATGTATTCCATTATGCAAATCAACCACATAACAAGAATAGCATTTTTACTCAGATAATTCTGAAAATAATTTTTTCATATTCTTGTGGTTGCAATCAGAGCAAAAAAGATTTTATCTCAATTCTGCCAATCCATCCAAAATAAGAATGATTGATATGCTATTCAACCTAGAAAAAATGGACATCCAAGACCTGTAAGTACATTTTTCTGGAAATGCCTTGGAGTCGAAACTGTAGATAGTTTCATTCCTAGGTTGAAGCACAGAGAGAAATGGCATTGCAGAGGACTTTGACAAAAGTTCTCTAACATTGAGAGAGGAGTCAAACTTTTTGTCAGCTGAGTTGACTGATATTCTTTCCCCAATTGGATAAAAATTAGAACTCATTCTTGACCATGCAGTGATACTCTTCTCTATCAAAGTCTTTATTACATTTACAACACTCTCCATACCAGTTTTGTTTGAAAATGGATTCATATGCCAAAACATTTTATCCAAAATACTGATAATAATTGAATGCAATACTGTCACAATATTTGACAAGGATTCCTTGGATATGCACTTGTAAAAAGTCATTTGAGCCAGCATATTGAAACGGAAGTATTGATCTTCTTTGATTTCAGATTTAAGGTAGAGGAATCTTAGACTATCTTTTCTACAATCATTTTCTTTGTATTGCAATCCATCCTTGTAGCAATGATGTTTAGCATGGATAGAGTTGAAGATTAATTGCTGAAACTCAACTGGCACTTCTTTGTTTTCCTTCTTGGGATCAACAGAACCATCATTCTCATACCATATTGCTTGCTTGATTGGAGCAGCACTAACACATGATGTGATTTCTGATTCTGGTTGAGATAACTCTGAAGTCCACTCAGCAAGTAAATTGGGATTTTTAGAGAATAGAATTGAGGAGATGATGCAAGCTAAACAAGAGCTATTGGAGAATGTTCCTGATCTATGTCAACCAGTTCAAAAATCAATGCGCTAAAGAACTCTGGTGATGTATTTTCAACAAAGTGATCAATTGAAATGTCACCAACATTTTTTACTCATTAAACAGAGGATACATTCGTCTTCATCTTGTGAAAGGATCTTGTAAAAGAATCCCTGCACACTTAGTTTGAAATTTGGAGATGCTTTGATCGAACTTATTAATTGGACACAATCTGATTTCAAAGCTTGGACTAATTCTGATGACTCCCATTCAGGTTCTATTAATTTCCTGAGGTGAACAAAATCAAAACCATCCTCTGAAGAATTCCTTGTCTGAAGAAACATGTATTGTCTTGAGTGGTCCACTGGAGAAATGAATCAATAGTGAATATCTGTCACTGGATCATACAGAGATAATCCAGGTAAAACTTCTATCACATCATCAAATTCAACCTCGTTTTTTGAAGAAAGTTGGAGATAATCTTCAAAATAGGATTTATTGTCTTATGATGGAAATTGTAGCAAACATCAGGATCATAACTACTTTTTTAGTTGCCATTTCCATATCAATTTTTCCAGAACATGATGGAGAATCTTAAAATCCACTCTCTCTTCATCACTTTTGGCAATACTTGACTTGATGTCATCATCTCTTTCTTTGTATTTCTTTGAGATAATGTTCATAAGGCTTTTCTTTGTCTGATCTGATAGTATACTAAGAATTAGATCATTGGAAACAGGGTTGCTAGAAACACCGTAACTAGAAAAGTCCTCAAGAATTTGTCCACCAGACACCAGATCTTGAATCATATTTATCACCCTTGTTAACACCATCACTTGATAGGTTGGTTTTAGCTCTTTTTGCTTCTTTTGAGTAGTATTAAATGCATCTTCTTCTGTGAATTTATCATTTTCCACAAGCTTTCTCTCCTTGACATTCATGATTTCTTTCTATATGTTATATGATGATCTCTATTTGCTTTCAGTGAAGCTGTTCAAATCCCCTTCTTCACTGGAATTCTTGCCAACCACAATATCATTATTTGTTTTGTTCTTTACGTATTCCTCATTTTCAGCAGTTAAAAAGGGCTTTTTTGGCTAAAGAATCACCATCGTTAAGCTTGTTCTTGGTGGTGTCATTTTTCGTTTTAGATGAAACTTCATTATGACTTTTAATGCAAATGTTCAAGTTGACCTCTTTAGAATGCCTTCAAGAAATAATCATGATTTTCATTTTGATATTTAAAGATCTCTCCTTTCCAGCAAATCCAGTCATTTTTTGATTGATTTGTGGTTAACAACACTTCTAATAGGATGATTTTTGAGATTGAGAATTGAGGTAGAACCCTTTGATGGTGTTTTGTTTTCTATGACATTGTCATCATTACTTCTTGGGTTCTGAGGTGACATGGAGTTTTTTAAGGATGTGAGGCAATTTGCAGCTTCTTTATTTTAATCTTTATTGTCAAATAAACCATTCTTCTTGACACCAACTGTGAGTTCTGGTTTATGAATTAAATCCTTCTGTATTTCAGTATGCCTTTGCTGAACATTCAGAGGTTGTTCATTATTTTTTGCATTTGCAGATAAATGATCTCGTTGAATGAAAGATTTCTTGTAGTCTTGCTTCCTTTTCTTTCTGGTTTTGATGTTTTGAAAGTGCTCAATATGATGGACAATGAATGGAACTCAATGTGGAGGAAGTGTAAAAAACCTCAATGGAATAGGCATTTACTTACTGAAGCTCCTGATGATACCATGAAAAGGTTGTGATACTTGCAGCTCTTTGTTCATCTTCATTGCAGGGCACTCCAAAGAAAATTATGCTTGTTTTATATTTGTAGGCAACAAATGGAACTTGCCTGATAGCATTAAACAGTAGTTTTCATCTTTGATAGGAAACCAAAAAGAGTCTTCAATTTCTTTATTATAAATTTCTTTCCCAATGGCATTATCAATCTGCATTAGGATTGAGAAAGTTTTGCTTGGATCTACAAGGAATTTATCAAATTCAAACAGAGGATTGTAGAACATATTGTTGACATCTTCTCTACAACCAAATGATGGCTTGTCCTGCTTTCCATTCCCTTCAATGAATATATTACAATTCTCATTGTACAACTGCTTCAAATCTTTCCATGTATTCAAAAGAAACTGTTTGGTTGATCGTTGATCTCACCAAATGTACTTCTTGTGTGTTTACATGCACCAATAAAAGAATGGTATCAACAATTTCCACCTCTAGTGACTTCTTGAACAATTCAAATATTTCCACAAATACATCTCCAAGCATCATCTGCATTATCAATCTTCTCCACTTTAATGCAGTCCCTGGCGCTAGCTATTTCACTACACTTAGAACTGGCACAGAGAAATACTTCAGAATTGTTGCCTTTTTCTGACTTGTCTGCTGAAGTGGATTTGGTTTGAGTAGGAATCATGAAAGAATGGGTAAGAATGGAAGATTCTTCCTTTTGAATGGGCTCAATAAAACTGTTTCTGTGAAAAGCATCTTTCAGGCTGATTGCATCACTGTCCTCAAAAGTGCTTGAGACCAATTCTTTAGTGCTACTCTTGACTGAACCAAGGAGATTTTTGTTCTTCTTGTAGTCATACATTGGAGTGATTTCATCTTCAGATGGTGCATTCAATGGAAGTTTTGGCTTTGGACTTTAGACTGTTTTCTTTTCAAAGAGGCAAGCCATTCCTCATAAATCACACGCCTTTCTTTATTATTGGGTGATACCATGAATAAGTTGTGGTACATGGTTGTTTTGGCTTACTAGGAACTTTGTAGCAAATGACCAATGCCTTATATATGTAAGCAAGAAATGGGAGGTGTTTTGATGCATCTAGGTAGTGAATTGGAGCATTAGGAAAATACCTGGAATCTCTTTTTGCTGGATCATAGATTTCATTAACAGCAGAAGCATCAAAAAGATATAGGATGACAGTGCTATCATTGGGATGTTTTCAAATTTTCATTGGTATTAGGGTTGTAATGCATTTTGTTGACATTTTCTTTGCAACAAACAGATGTTTCATCTTCAATTCCATTCCCCTGCACAAATAGGTCATTGAGAACAAAATCATGGGAGTTTCAATATAAGGGAAATCAACTTTGAATTTTTTGGGTAGTTGCAAGTTGTGATGAATGCTTGGTATCCACAATTCCTATCTTGGTTGACATTCATAGCCTGACCTACATATTTATTGATCCAATCCCATGCCGCATCTTTATCTTCAAACATCTCAACCATGACACAGTCCCTTACTGGAAACCTTCCACTGAAGTAGACTCAACCAAATGCACACTGACAAAGAAATAGGTTTTCTTTGAGTGTTGCTTACCTTTCTCAAAACACCTCTTGAACACTCTTGATCCCAACTGTGAACTCAAGGCAAATGAATCAGAACATGCTTCCAATGATGCAAAAAGACAGTTAGGTCCTCTGTAACAATTCAGCTGACATGGAGGCCTTTAGTTATTAAACTGCCTACTAAATTACAGTTTTCCAAGTTACTTGCATTTATTGTGAAAAAACATATCCAGAAATTCAACTCACTAATCACAGCAATAGGGTTCCTTTGGGTGGATGTTTAGTTCAGTGATAGCAAAAAGATATGGAATTGTGTGATGAAAATGCCTATCCCTGTTAAAAAACCTTAAAAACAGCTATAGATATAAGTCAGTGGGACCAGAAGGGGGGTATGGAAGCAATCTGGTGCAATAATCCTTGTCAAATAGCTTGGGAAAAATTAAATTATCTTTGCAGGAAAGATTGCTGTCACTACATTGCAGTAATAGATGAGTAGAATTGTAAATACATGGAACCTTCAACAACTTTTCAAGCTTGTTGAAACCTTGTGCCCAGAATATTTGAAGATGGAGAAATCAGATCACTTTGCCTTGATGTTCAAAACAGATCAGCTGACAATTATGCAGAAGCATTTTTGAATCAGATAAGGCACTGAATGATAAGGTTCCATTCTCAAAATTTCAAGACCTACCTTGAGAAAAGGGCATCATGACAGATTTGGAATGAAAATAATAGCACTGCTGCAGAGACTTTCTTGTGAGAAATGGCAGCAAAAAATGCTTCTTTCAAACATACATATTTTTTATATATTTGTACAATAATAATGATTCTGAAGAGTACATAAACCCTCTGGATTATATAAATTTTACTTTATCACAATTCTTTCAGTCTATTTAAATCAGAAATATATGCAAATTTAGATAATGGAACTATGACGTTACAAAGATAAGACAATTGAGTACCATATCATATTTATCTTGTTGATCTACTATCAAAGATAATACCAGTGATAATTAACTATCACATTTATTATTGTGATAGTTTACTATCACTGGTATTATCTGTGATAGTTAACCATCACAGTTATTATCTGTGATAGTGTATTATCACTAATATTATCTATGATAGTTAACCATCACAGTTATCATCTGTGATAGTTAATTATCACAGATGAGTTCTTTCATCAAAGAGTAAAGAAGAATCTCTAAACATTTTTTGCCATTCCATTGTCTTCCAGAAGTCAAATTTTGAAACAACTCAATCAAAAACCAAACATGCTTGCATGACAACATCCAGAAAAGAATTGGTCTTGGATTTTTTCAGAACTGCATACTGTTTGCATCAAACATCAAAGTAAAACACACGGAAGTCACTGGATTAGCGATTTTTTTCAATATGTCTTTACATAGGAATCTATTGGAAATTATCGCTGATCCATTGTCTTCCTCGTACAAGTTGAAAAGCACTAAGTTCGACATAGCCATAGATGATACAGAGTGCTTCTAAAAACCTCTCAAATAAGAAAGTAATTTACCCAAAATTAATTCAGGATACTGTACCTTCTTGAAGAAGGCAACTTAATGTTCACATACATTATAAAAGCTACTAGACTTAAATTTTTTTTACGTCATATAGGTATAGGTCCACAGTCAGTAAAAATGCATGAGAAGCTGAGACTTTTTCACTGACTCTCAATA